>JAUCMX010000148.1:0-21882 GCA_033459395.1 Hemibagrus guttatus | reverse complement strand
ACTGTCAGGAAGACTGTTCCAAAGTTTAGAACGCTCTACCTCCTTCTGTAGACTGTGATATTCTGGGAACTACCAGAAGTCCGGCGTTTCGTGATCTTAAGGAGCGTGATGGATCGTGACGTGTCGGGACACAGGAGCTCGGTGGGCTCAAGCGCGGTACCGTGATAGGCCGCCACCTGTGCGATAAGTCCGTTGGCGAAATTTCCTCACTACTAAATGTCCCACGGTCGACCGTCAGTGGGATTATAACAGAGCGGAAGCGACGGAGAACGGCGGCAACTCGGTCTGCAGAGTCGGTAGGTACAGACCTCCAAACGTCACGTGGCCTTCAGATGAGCGTCCCAAAACTTTTGACTACATAATGTGTATGTACAAACAGGGCTTCCTTTGCTCATCTCCACTCGCTGCAAGTCTGCTCGTTACACTGCACTGTGTTCATTTCCCGAACACTATAATCGCTTATCTGTAGTTCGATTCAATTCAATTTTATTTGTATAGCGCTTTTAACAAAGAGCGTTGTCTCAAAGCAGCTTGACAGAACATAAGAAACAATAAACATACAAACAAACAGTCCTAGATGTTAGACAGAATTTTCCCCAGTGAGCGAGCCTAAGGTGACTCGGGCGACTGTGGCAAGGAAGAACTCCCTTAGACGGTATTAGGAAGAAACCTTGAGAGGAACCAGACTCAAAAGGGAACCCATCCTCATCTGGGTGACACACGGAGAGTGCGATATGAACAATGTCCTTTCTGCATTAGTTGTGTGATGCAGATACAGCATGTGTAGAATGTTGTGTGTAAAATGTCCACATAGTGTTGGCAATGCTGCTTCGCTTTCTCCAGTCCTCAAAGAGCAGAACCCGGCTGGAGCCGGTCCATCTCTGGAGGCCCCCGGAGCTGGCACAATCTCTGTGTGACTCGGGGGTGGGTAGAAGAAGGGAAACAAATGGAAAGGAATTAGCGTAGCTGCTATCCATAATATTAGCAGGCACTAGATGATGACGTGCATTTAATCGGACGTATTGGAGCACAAAGTTATGGGATGTATTACGTGTATGCCTGGCTAAAGAGATATGTCTTTAGCCTACGTTTGGACTGGGAGACTGTGCCTGAGCCCCGAACACTGTCAGGAAGACCGTTCCAAAGTTTCGGAGCTAAAAACGAGAAAGCTCTACCCCCTTTTGTAGACTCTGATATTCTGGGAACTACCGGAAGTCCGGAGTTTCGAGATCTTAAGGAGCGTGATGGATTGTAACGCGTTAGAAGACTGGCTAGATACGTGGGAGCTGAACCATTTAGGGTCTTGTAATGTAAGTAGAGCTAGTTTGTAATCGACTCTAAATTTAACAGGTAGCCAGTGCAGGGATGATAATATTGGGGTTATATGGTCATACTTTCTTGACCTGGTAAGGACTCTGGCGGCAGCATTCTGGACCAACTGTAGCTTGTTTATTGAAGATGCAGGACGACCACCTAGTAACGCATTACAATAGTCCAGTCTGGAGGTCATGAACGCGTGAACTAGCTTTTCAGCATCAGATACAGATAAAATGCTCCTAAGCTTGGCGATATTTCTGAGGTGGTAGAAGGCTATTCTTGTAACATCGGAAATATGTTTTTCAAAGGACAAACTGCTGTCTAATATTACGCCCGGGTCTTTCACTGTAGAGCTAGTAGTAATAGAACATCCTTCTAAGTACAGGTTGAATTGTGAGAGCTTCTGTGTACTGTCTCCGTCTTATCAGGATTTAGTAATATATTACTAGGGTTAGGGTTAGGGTTATTAGGGTAAAATTAAAATAGGGTAAAATTATCAGCCATCCAATCTTTAATATCTTTAACGCACTCTGTTAATCTAGACGGTTTAGATATTTCATCTGGTTTTGATGAGATATATAACTGTGTATCGTCAGCGTAACAATGGAAACTAATCCCATGCCTTCTAATGATGTTGCCTAAGGGAAGCATGTATATGTTCATGTACATGTAGTTAGGACTTGAAGTTTTGTAGCACGCCTTCAACTGAACCTGCGTAGAGACACCGAACCGCCAGGCCGTCGGCCATCTTCGATTGCACTACCCCGTCTTGTACGGGCGGGGCGTTGACTTGGAGCAATGTCAGAGGTGTGTCCCGTACCTGGTAGTCCTCGACTAACTCCGCCGTCTCTTCACCGAGGTAGAAAAGCAGACTTGGAGCACAGCGATTCATAGCAACCGTGTCCCTGTGTGTGTGTGTGTGTGTGTGTTCGTTGTGTAATCCATATCAACGTGTGTGAAGAATGATTTCCAGGTTTTCTATTTTAAAAAAAAAAAAAAATAATAATAATAATGTTTTCTTAATCATAAATAAAGCTCAGTTTTTTTGTTCATACTTACACCTACAAAGTAAAACACTGAGTGTAATCTGAAGCGGGAACATGCACTGGGAGTATATTTAAATGTATATATAAGATAGAAATATTTAAATAAATAAATAAATAAATATCCAGCCTGATCTACCTAAAAAAAAATATATATCAAGGTATATTTTTGGCATCAGATTATTATGTAGTTCAAGCAAGACTAGTCTTTGTATTTTTTACTTAATTTTCTATATGCAAGAGATACTTTTTGCTAGTAAAGTCTATTTAATTTTCTCAGTAAAGTCTACTTAATTTAAGCATTTCCTTAGCCATTGTTTTGGCTTTGCTCTCCTCAACGCGGAGTGTTTCAAAAGTGTATTTTTAATTGAAACTTGCCTCATTTCTTTTAAGCTTCCATATTACTTCACTTTGAGTGGACCCTACTTTTGTTTTCCTAAATGCACCGGTCTCATATCTAAAAGTCCCATTCCCTCACATCCTCCGGTTAGGAACTAGGCATTTCTTATCCATCGCAGTTAAAATGTGAATTGTGTAATTATGCATTTTGAAACGCAACTTCACCCAGCACAAGAATTAAAGTGAGGACATTTTTTTATTACGTGCGCACACACACACTCCTGAACAGTCAGTTCTTTCAAAATGCACTTGGTCCTGAATTTACACGGCATGAAATAAAGTAAACGCCAGGTGTTTTTAAAAGAAACAAACGAAAAAACCCCACAGAGTAGTGCGACATGCATTGGGGAACCCGAGAAAATGCAGTTTAAAATGAACAGCTGTAATACAGGGAGCTCACTGTAACCACCTTCATTGCCATCTGTACGGCTTTTAGGCGTGCAAGTCGATGTATATTTCAGTTTCTTAGGGTAGCACAGTTCCAGGGTACAGATAAGGCCCATCAGGGACGCACAAGCACGTGCCACATCGGGAATACCGAAGAGCTCCTCCGTTCCCTCGACGGCCATTCCAGCTCGCTTGTGGAGACCTCCGTCCCTGGCTCTGGTGACCACGAAGATGTTGAGGACAAATGTAGGAAGAGCTTCTTGGACGTCCGCAGCATCGTCGTCCTCGAAAACCTTTGACGACACACCAAAGAATAAAACCTACTTGAATGCTAACACAAAGGACGTACATAGCTGTTGTTGCGGTATGTACAAATGATATATATATATATATATATATATTTGGTCCAGTGTAAAGGTAAGAATACCATCTGTTATCCATTTATTTTTTAATGCAATAAGGTGAAACGTTTAGATAAGGCGGCAGGATGTCGTCGTCATGAAGCTGAGCATCACTTTTTAAACCGTCCGTCTTGAAAAAGGCGTTATTATATACATACAGATACATAAGCATATACACTATGTAGTCAAAAGTTTTGGGACACCCCTCCAAATCACTGAATTCGGGTGTTCCGATCACTTCCGTGGCCACGGGTGTATAGAATCAAGCACCTAGGCGTGCTTCTACAAACATGTGTGTGAGAATGGGTCGCTCTCAGGAGCCCGGTGAATTCAAGCGTGGTACCGTGATGGCCGCCACCTGTGCAGTGAGTCCATTCGTGAAATTTCCTCACTACAGAATATCCCACGGTCTAACTGTTAGTGGTATTACAACAAAGTGGAAGCGATTGGGAACAGCAGCAACTCGGTCCACGAAGTGGTAGCCCACGTAAAATCACAGATCGGGGTCGGCGCGTGCCGAGGCGCACGGTGTGCAGGAGTCGCCGACTTTCTGCAGAGTCGATAGCTACAGACCTCCAAACGTCGCGTGGCCTTCAGATGAGCGTCCCAAAACCTTTGGCTGTATAACGTGCATGTACAAACAGGGCTTACCTTGCTCATCTCCACTTGTTGCAAGTCTATTCGTTACACTGTACCGTGTACTCGTGTAGGCTTGTGTAGAAACACCGAACCGCCAGGCCGTCGGCCATCTTAGATTGCACTACCTCGTCTTGTACGGGCGGGGCGCTGACTTGGAGCAATGTCAGAGGTGTGTTCTGTACCTGGTGGTCTTTGATTAAGTCCTCTGTCTCTTCACCGAGGTAGAAAATGAGGCCTCTGATCACAGCTTCTCTTCGGGACTCCGTGCTGCGGTCCCTACATTAAAAAAAAAAAAAAAAGAAGAAGAAATTTTTTTTTTTTTTTTTAAATCACATACGTAAATAAGCACAGACTTCAGAATGCTAGTACCTAAAGCCGAGTCCCAGATTGTTATATGTACACGCCTCATTTAAAAGGTCAAGGGCGTCATCAAGTTTCCTCCCGACGGCACCTCCCTTCTTCCTGCTATTTGCAGGAAATTCCTCCTCGATCTGAAAGAGAGAAAGAGAGAGATTTGAAACTTTGCCACAAACACCTCATATTGAAGAACACAATTTCAAAATGTTCAACATACCTGGGAAAGCGCAAATGAAGTCAATCACAGGCGGTTTCTTGGGGACCAAGTCATTTCGACGCAGAGAGAAGGTTTTGGTCGTCTTCCTGTTGTCGTCGAGTTTGTCGTGGTCTCTTTTCTTGCACGCACAGAGAAGCTCAACTCTGCTCGTCCGTCCGTACCCAAAAGTAAAAACAGAAGAACATTTTTTTTTAGCTGCGTCCTTGTAGTCTGGAATGCCCGCAAAGCACACGTCGAGATGAAAAGTGTAACTAACGAGTCAACAGACAGTTTCAGTCCACAGGAATTTAACGTCTTCAACTTCATCTTGAAACGACACTGTCTTTAGACTCTGTGATTTTTGCACTCATTCCTATAGCACACTACTCCCAGGCAAGAGTGCGTGACCGTTCATGAAAGGATGAACCTGAAAAACTGAAAGGAGAGAGAAGAAACTCAACTTAAATTGAGGCGATTTAATTAAGGTCATAAGAAAATACAGCTTCTATCCTGTAATCGTCATCATCATCATAATGTAAAGGTACAGTCCGTTCTTCCCACTAGTTATTGGGGGAGGTAAGCATTTGTTCTGAAGGCAGGCATATTTTGTCTATAAATTTATAATTGGCATTTTATCACTGTTTTAGCTCAGTCTGCTTTTAAGGTTATGATTAATTACCATGTTTTTAGCAGTAACACACATCATGAGCTAACCCAAAGTACAATGGGGTTTTTAAAACACAGAAACACGAAGCAGGTGACATGAGCTCTTACCTTCACCATATTCAGGTGGTCGAAATGAATGATTTAACATCCACTTTTAGCTCTTGAACACCTTTAACCGTAACGTTACTGCCACGTATGTGTACATGTTTATTTGACAATTACTAGGAATTTCTACATTATATATACACACAGAAATTGTGTCTTGTTAACCAAAATAGGCTTTTAATCACGGAATAACAGGATTTATATCAAAGCAATCCTTCTTCAATCTCAACATCGCCTTTTTGTGCCAATCCAAGGCTTAGTTATGGCACAGACCAAGCTGGCGATTAGCATTAGCCGCTAGCGCTAACGCGATTAGCGCTTAAAACATGCCGTTTATTCATTTGCGATGACACAAAAGGGCACCAAAGCACGTATTCAAATACCAGAAACACGAAGCAGGTGACATGAGCTCTTACCTTCACCATATTCAAGTGGTCGAAATGAATTATTTAACATCCACTTTTAGCTTTGAACACCTTTAACTATAACGTTACTGCCATGTATGTGTACGTGTGGTGAATGCATTATGTGCCTTCAGGGTATCCGTAGTTGCATGGATATTGGGGGCGGGGTTATGGGAGTGTGCAAGAAAAATATTATAAAGGAGCTATGCCGGTGTCTAGCAGGATTTATATAAACAACAGGATTTATATCAAGATAGGATAGGATTTATATCAAAAGCAATTCTTCTTCAATCTCAACATCGCCTTTTTGTGCCAATCCAAGGCTTAGTTATGGCACAGACCAAGCTGGCGATTAGCATTAGCCGCTAGCGCTAACGCGATTAGCGCTTAAAACATGCCGTTTATTCATTTGCGATGACACAAAAAGGCACCGAAGCACGTAAACATCAGACATCATTCTCACAAACCCCCGGCTGGTTTTTACGAAAAGTGTCTCGACAACAATATCGGGTACGGTGTCATTTCAGCTTACCACATTAGCCACAGCTACGAGCTAAAAGTGAACATGCTATACAGTCACCGGGCTTTCGCCAAGAAAAGTAGCCCAATATTTCATACGGCTTACAGGAAGTTGTGGTTAATTGATTTTAATTCACTTATTTAAAAGAAAAATGTTTAAATCCATACTTTCTAAAGGCGACTACGCAGTCTGTACGCCGTATGATTGTAGTACGCGGCATTGAGCAGGAGTGGTATAGTTACATCATTAAATACGGTATTGCCAATCGCGCGCCGTCCCCCCCTAGTGGCGAAACCGGTTAAGACGCTTTATCAGGGGCGCTTGCGCCGGGGGGATCGGGGTTCGAGTCCCAGAGACACAGGTAAGGAAAGTCCAAATAAATAAATAAATACTGATAAAATAAATGCTCTAACTTCTCCGTCTGTCCCCCACAGGGTATCGTCCGAAGCTGCACTCTCGTACAGAGACACCCAACACATCCCATGTGTCTTCATTTTACTATCAGCTTTGTTGTGTGTAATCTCTTGATCTGAATAAATGACTATTTATATGAAGCCACGTGCCAACTATTATTATTATTATTTTTTTTTATCAGTCTGTATCTTTTCTAAACCATGTTGTTCCAAGAAGCATAACTTCAGTGCTTTAAACTAAAGCACTTTTAAAAAACAAAAAAAACCCCGGAAAAAACCCTTCATTTATGCTTAAGAAAAGTTTTTCCACGCCCACAGTTCAATACTCCCATAATGCACCTGTGCAAAACAAGATGCAAATACGTTCAAAAATGCCATTTGAAATTCGTTCATTTAGAAAATAACGAAATACTAGTCCTCGCCATGTCTAGTGGTCTGTCTGTAAATGCTTAAAGGATGAAAAAAAGCTGTTTAATTTTTTACACCTACCGTCATCGAACTGGCCATGTCTTCTTCGTACCGTAAATACAGCCGATATTCTACTGTACTGTTGTGCTTGTGTAAGGTAGAGCCAAGTGGCCTCTCCCCTTACCAAGCACCTCATGCCATGGCTTAGCCTTGGCATGGGGGGGTAATAAACCACACATGCCTTGGCATGGGGATGGTGATAAACCCCAATTTTTTTTTTTTTTTCACACTTTATCTCTTCTGCCCTCAGCTAATTGTGAGTATTTAGCCTATGCGGCGAGCTAAGCATAAATGGCTTCAGTAAGCACCGAGGAGACTGTAAAACTGTAGCGGAAACAAAACAAAGGCACGAATAACCAAATGAACGGAAACGTGCAAATGAATGACACATTCAGAATTATTGCTACAGGTCAACGATTATCCCAAAGTCGTAACGTGAACGAATAAGCATTACGTCACGCTAAAACCATGTGCTAACATGTGGCGTGCGATTAGCTTGAACAGACTCTGACAAGTAGCTCACTCCAATAACAGGCTGACTGCACCGGAACGCAAAGGTTTCGCCAATACACTAAACAAGGCACTCACATGCACACAAAATGAAGGCGATTCACATCAAACTTACAGATTATGCCTTATCCAAGGGCAGTGGGCAAAAGAAATAAGACGAGACACGGCACGTAGGTCCTCTCGCTCCGACCGCTGGTACAAAATGGCCGCGCTCTATTTTCTACTTTAAAGTTACTTGCGGCTTCCATCATATGACCACTAGAGGGCAGTGTTTGACCACAGAACAAACTGAGAGCCATCATTTTCTCATTCAAAGGCACCTTTGCAGAACAAATCACTAAGGACTTTCATTTACCACATTTATAACACAGAATACAATGACTAGGGACAGAATATTATCTTTTCAATTCAAGTTTGCTTGTATAGCGCTTTTAACAACGAACGCCGTCTCGAAACAGCCGTACAAAACACGAGAAACAAAAAACGGTGAAAAAAGTCCTAGATCTTAGACAAAATCATTCCTAGTGAGCGAGCCCGAGGCAACTGTGGCATGGGAAAGCTCCCTAAGATGGTATTAGGAAGGGATCTCGAGAGGAACCGGACTCAAAGGGGAACCCGTCCTCATTCGGGTGACTCCAGAGAGTGTGATTATAAATCATTATGAACACCGGACGGCGTGATCATGAACAATGTCCTTTCTGCAGCCACGTACGGTCGGATGTTTTGATGCAGATACAGCACACGTAGGACGGCAGTGTGTGTATTAATCAGGAGGCTGTTGTCGTCCTCCAGGTCCACATATGCTTCTCACCGAAGGGCTACTGGAGCTGGCACGATCTCTAGATGCCACGGGATGGGTAGAAAAAGGGAAACAAGTGGAGAGGAATTACGTTTGGAGGTCTGTGAGACTGCGTCTGAGCCCCGAACACTGTCAGGAAGACTGTTCCAAAGTTTAGAACGCTCTACCTCCTTCTGTAGACGGTGATATTCTGGGAACTACCAGAAGTCCGGCGTTTCGTGATCTTAAGGAGCGCGATGGATCGTGACGTGTCGGGACACAGGAGCTCGGTGGGCTCAAGCGCGGTACCGTGATAGGCCGCCACCTGTGCGATAAGTCCGTTGGCGAAATTTCCTCACTACTAAATGTCCCCACGGTCGACCGTCAGTGGGATTATAACAGAGCGGAAGCGACGGAGAACGGCGGCAACTCGGTCTGCAGAGTCGGTAGGTACAGACCTCCAAACGTCACGTGGCCTTCAGATGAGCGTCCCAAAACTTTTGACTACATAATGTGTATGTACAAACAGGGGCTTCCTTTGCTCATCTCCACTCGCTGCAAGTCTGCTCGTTACACTGCACTGTGTTCATTTCCCGAACACTATAATCGCTTATCTGTAGTTCGATTCAATTCAATTTTATTTGTATAGCGCTTTTAACAAAGAGCGTTGTCTCAAAGCAGCTTGACAGAACATAAGAAACAATAAACATACAAACAAACAGTCCTAGATGTTAGACAGAATTTTCCCTAGTGAGCGAGCCTAAGGTGACTCGGGCGACTGTGGCAAGGAAGAACTCCCTTAGACGGTATTAGGAAGAAACCTTGAGAGGAACCAGACTCAAAAGGGAACCCATCCTCATCTGGGTGACACACGGAGAGTGCGATATGAACAATGTCCTTTCTGCATTAGTTGTGTGATGCAGATACAGCATGTGTAGAATGTTGTGTGTAAAATGTCCACATAGTGTTGGCAATGCTGCTTCGCTTTCTCCAGTCCTCAAAGAGCAGAACCCGGCTGGAGCCGGTCCATCTCTGGAGGCCCCCGGAGCTGGCACAATCTCTGTGTGACTCGGGGGTGGGTAGAAGAAGGGAAACAAATGGAAAGGAATTAGCGTAGCTGCTATCCATAATATTAGCAGGCACTAGATGATGACGTGCATTTAATCGGACGTATTGGAGCACAAAGTTATGGGATGTATTACGTGTATGCCTGGCTAAAGAGATATGTCTTTAGCCTACGTTTGAACTGGGAGACTGTGCCTGAGCCCCGAACACTGTCAGGAAGACCGTTCCAAAGTTTCGGAGCTAAAAACGAGAACGCTCTACCCCCTTTTGTAGACTCTGATATTCTGGGAACTACCGGAAGTCCGGAGTTTCGAGATCTTAAGGAGCGTGATGGATTGTAACGTGTTAGAAGACTGGCTAGATACGTGGGAGCTGAACCATTTAGGGTCTTGTAATGTAAGTAGAGCTAGTTTGTAATCGACTCTAAATTTAACAGGTAGCCAGTGCAGGGATGATAATATTGGGGTTATATGGTCATACTTTCTTGACCTGGTAAGGACTCTGGCGGCAGCATTCTGGACCAACTGTAGCTTGTTTATTGAAGATGCAGGACGACCACCTAGTAACGCATTACAATAGTCCAGTCTGGAGGTCATGAACGCGTGAACTAGCTTTTCAGCATCAGATACAGATAAAATGCTCCTAAGCTTGGCGATATTTCTGAGGCGGTAGAAGGCTATTCTTGTAACATCGGAAATATGTTTTTCAAAGGACAAACTGCTGTCTAATATTACGCCCGGGTCTTTCACTGTAGAGCTAGTAGTAATAGAACATCCTTCTAAGTACAGGTTGAATTGTGAGAGCTTCTGTGTACTGTCTCCGTCTTATCAGGATTTAGTAATATATTACTAGGGTTAGGGTTAGGGTTATTAGGGTAAAATTAAAATAGGGTAAAATTATCAGCCATCCAATCTTTAATATCTTTAACGCACTCTGTTAATCTAGACGGTTTAGATATTTCATCTGGTTTTGATGAGATATATAACTGTGTATCGTCAGCGTAACAATGGAAACTAATCCCATGCCTTCTAATGATGTTGCCTAAGGGAAGCATGTATATGTTCATGTACATGTAGTTAGGACTTGAAGTTTTGTAGCGCGCCTTCAACTGAACCTGCGTAGAGACACCGAACCGCCAGGCCGTCGGCCATCTTCGATTGCACTACCCCGTCTTGTACGGGCGGGGCGTTGACTTGGAGCAATGTCAGAGGTGTGTCCCGTACCTGGTAGTCCTCGACTAACTCCTCCGTCTCTTCACCGAGGTAGAAAAGCAGACTTGGAGCACAGTGATTCATAGCAACCGTGTCCCTGTGTGTGTGTGTGTGTGTGTGTGTGTGTGTGTTCGTCGTGTAATCCATATCAACGTGTGTGAAGAATGATTTCCAGGTTTTCTATTTAAAAAAAAAAAAAAAATAATAATAATAATGTTTTCTTGATCATAAATAAAGCTCAGTTTTTTTGTTCATACTTACACCTACAAAGTAAAACACTGAGTGTAATCTGAAGCGGGAACATGCACTGGGAGTATATTTAAATGTATATATAAGATAGAAATATTCAAATAAATAAATAAATAAATATCCAGCCTGATCTACCTAAAAAAAAAATATATCAAGGTATATTTTTGGCATCAGATTATTATGTAGTTCAAGCAAGACTAGTCTTTGTATTTTTTACTTAATTTTCTATATGCAAAAGATACTTTTTGCTAGTAAAGTCTATTTAATTTTCTCAGTAAAGTCTACTTAATTTAAGCATTTCCTTAGCCATTGTTTTGGCTTTGCTCTCCTCAACGCGGAGTGTTTCAAAAGTGTATTTTTAATTGAAACTTGCCTCATTTCTTTTAAGCTTCCGTTTTACTTCACTTTGAGTGGACCCTACTTTTGTTTTCCTAAATGCACCGGTCTCATATCTAAAAGTCCCATTCCCTCACATCCTCCGGTTAGGAACTAGGCATTTCTTATGCATCGCAGTTAAAATGTGAATTGTGTAATTATGCATTTTGAAACGCAACTTCACCCAGCACAAGAATTAAAGTGAGGACATTTTTTTATTACGTGCGCACACACACACTCCTGAACAGTCAGTTCTTTCAAAATGCACTTGGTCCTGAATTTACACGGCATGAAATAAAGTAAACGCCAGGTGTTTTTAAAAGAAACAAACGAAAAAAACCCCACAGAGTAGTGCGACATGCATTGGGGAACCCGAGAAAATGCAGTTTAAAATGAACAGCTGTAATACAGGGAGCTCACTGTAACCACCTTCATTGCCATCTGTACGGCTTTTAGGCGTGCAAGTTGATGTATATTTCAGTTTCTTAGGGTAGCACAGTTCCAGGGTACAGATAAGGCCCATCAGGGACGCACAAGCACGTGCCACATCGGGAATACCCGAAGAGCTCCTCCGTTCCCTCGACGGCTATTCCAGCTCGCTTGTGGAGACCTCCGTCCCTGGCTCTGGTGACCACGAAGATGTTGAGGACAAATGTAGGAAGAGCTTCTTGGACGTCCGCAGCATCGTCGTCCTCGAAAACCTTTGACGACACACCAAAGAATAAAACCTACTTGAATGCTAACACAAAGGACGTACATAGCTGTTGTTGCGGTATGTACAAATGATATATATATATATATATATTTGGTCCAGTGTAAAGGTAAGAATACCATCTGTTATCCATTTATTTTTTAATGCAATAAGGTGAAACGTTTAGATAAGGCGGCAGGATGTCGTCGTCATGAAGCTGAGCATCACTTTTTAAACCGTCCGTCTTGAAAAAGGCGTTATTATATACATACAGATACATAAGCATATACACTATGTAGTCAAAAGTTTTGGGACACCCCTCCAAATCACTGAATTCGGGTGTTCCGATCACTTCCGTGGCCACGGGTGTATAGAATCAAGCACCTAGGCGTGCTTCTACAAACATGTGTGTGAGAATGGGTCGCTCTCAGGAGCCCGGTGAATTCAAGCGTGGTACCGTGATGGCCGCCACCTGTGCAGTGAGTCCATTCGTGAAATTTCCTCACTACAGAATATCCCACGGTCTAACTGTTAGTGGTATTACAACAAAGTGGAAGCGATTGGGAACAGCAGCAACTCGGTCCACGAAGTGGTAGCCCACGTAAAATCACAGATCGGGGTCGGCGCGTGCCGAGGCGCACGGTGCGCAGGAGTCGCCGACTTTCTGCAGAGTCGATAGCTACAGACCTCCAAACGTCGCGTGGCCTTCAGATGAGCGTCCCAAAACCTTTGGCTGTATAACGTGCATGTACAAACAGGGCTTACCTTGCTCATCTCCACTTGTTGCAAGTCTATTCGTTACACTGTACCGTGTACTCGTGTAGGCTTGTGTAGAAACACCGAACCGCCAGGCCGTCGGCCATCTTAGATTGCACTACCTCGTCTTGTACGGGCGGGGCGCTGACTTGGAGCAATGTCAGAGGTGTGTTCTGTACCTGGTGGTCTTTGATTAAGTCCTCTGTCTCTTCACCGAGGTAGAAAATGAGGCCTCTGATCACAGCTTCTCTTCGGGACTCCGTGCTGCGGTCCCTACATTAAAAAAAAAAAAAAAAGAAGAAGAAATTTTTTTTTTTTTTTTTAAATCACATACGTAAATAAGCACAGACTTCAGAATGCTAGTACCTAAAGCCGAGTCCCAGATTGTTATATGTACACGCCTCATTTAAAAGGTCAAGGGCGTCATCAAGTTTCCTCCCGACGGCACCTCCCTTCTTCCTGCTATTTGCAGGAAATTCCTCCTCGATCTGAAAGAGAGAAAGAGAGAGATTTGAAACTTTGCCACAAACACCTCATATTGAAGAACACAATTTCAAAATGTTCAACATACCTGGGAAAGCGCAAATGAAGTCAATCACAGGCGGTTTCTTGGGGACCAAGTCATTTCGACGCAGAGAGAAGGTTTTGGTCGTCTTCCTGTTGTCGTCGAGTTGTCGTGGTCTCTTTTCTTGCACGCACAGAGAAGCTCAACTCTGCTCGTCCGTCCGTACCCAAAAGTAAAAACAGAAGAACATTTTTTTTTAGCTGCGTCCTTGTAGTCTGGAATGCCCGCAAAGCACACGTCGAGATGAAAAGTGTAACTAACGAGTCAACAGACAGTTTCAGTCCACAGGAATTTAACGTCTTCAACTTCATCTTGAAACGACACTGTCTTTAGACTCTGTGATTTTTGCACTCATTCCTATAGCACACTACTCCCAGGCAAGAGTGCGTGACCGTTCATGAAAGGATGAACCTGAAAAACTGAAAGGAGAGAGAAGAAACTCAACTTAAATTGAGGCGATTTAATTAAGGTCATAAGAAAATACAGCTTCTATCCTGTAATCGTCATCATCATCATAATGTAAAGGTACAGTCCGTTCTTCCCACTAGTTATTGGGGGAGGTAAGCATTTGTTCTGAAGGCAGGCATATTTTGTCTATAAATTTATAATTGGCATTTTATCACTGTTTTAGCTCAGTCTGCTTTTAAGGTTATGATTAATTACCATGTTTTTAGCAGTAACACACATCATGAGCTAACCCAAAGTACAATGGGGTTTTTAAACACAGAAACACGAAGCAGGTGACATGAGCTCTTACCTTCACCATATTCAGGTGGTCGAAATGAATGATTTAACATCCACTTTTAGCTCTTGAACACCTTTAACCGTAACGTTACTGCCACGTATGTGTACATGTTTATTTGACAATTACTAGGAATTTCTACATTATATATACACACAGAAATTGTGTCTTGTTAACCAAAATAGGCTTTTAATCACGGAATAACAGGATTTATATCAAAAGCGATCCTTCTTCAATCTCAACATCGCCTTTTTGTGCCAATCCAAGGCTTAGTTATGGCACAGACCAAGCTGGCGATTAGCATTAGCCGCTAGCGCTAACGCGATTAGCGCTTAAAACATGCCGTTTATTCATTTGCGATGACACAAAAGGGCACCAAAGCACGTATTCAAATACCAGAAACACGAAGCAGGTGACATGAGCTCTTACCTTCACCATATTCAAGTGGTCGAAATGAATGATTTAACATCCACTTTTAGCTTTTGAAACACCTTTAACTATCACGTTACTGCCATGTATGTGTACGTGGTGAATGCATTATGTGCCTTCAGGGTATCCGTAGTTGCATGGATATTGGGGGCGGGGTTATGGGAGTGTGCAAGAAAAATATTATAAAGGAGCTATGCCGGTGTCTAGCAGGATTTATATAAACAACAGGATTTATATCAAGATAGGATAGGATTTTATATCAAAAGCAATTCTTCTTCAATCTCAACATCGCCTTTTTGTGCCAATCCAAGGCTTAGTTATGGCACAGACCAAGCTGGCGATTAGCATTAGCCGCTAGCGCTAACGCGATTAGCGCTTAAAAACATGCCGTTTATTCATTTGCGATGACACAAAAAAGGCACCGAAGCACGTAAACATCAGACATCATTCTCACAAACCCCCGGCTGGTTTTTACGAAAAGTGTCTCGACAACAATATCGGGTACGGTGTCATTTCAGCTTACCACATTAGCCACAGCTACGAGCTAAAAGTGAACATGCTATACAGTCACCGGGCTTTCGCCAAGAAAAGTAGCCCAATATTTCATACGCTTACAGGAAGTTGTGGTTAATTGATTTTAATTCACTTATTTAAAAGAAAAATGTTTAAATCCATACTTTCTAAAGGCGACTACGCAGTCTGTACGCCGTATGATTGTAGTACGCGGCATTGAGCAGGAGTGGTATAGTTACATCATTAAATACGGTATTGCCAATCGCGCGCCGTCCCCCCCCTAGTGGCGAAACCGGTTAAGACGCTTTATCAGGGGCGCTTGCGCCGGGGGGATCGGGGTTCGAGTCCCAGAGACACAGGTAAGGAAAGTCCAAATAAATAAATACTGATAAAATAAATGCTCTAACTTCTCCGTCTGTGTCCCACAGGGTATCGTCCGAAGCTGCACTCTCGTACAGAGACACCCAACACATCCCATGTGTCTTCATTTTACTATCAGCTTTGTTGTGTGTAATCTCTTGATCTGAATAAATGACTATTTATATGAAGCCACGTGCCAACTATTATTATTATTATTATTTTTTTATCAGTCTGTATCTTTTCTAAACCATGTTGTTCCAAGAAGCATAACTTCAGTGCTTTAAACTAAAGCACTTTTAAAAAAAACAAAAAAACCCCGGAAAAAACCCTTCATTTATGCTTAAGAAAACAGTTTTTCCACGCCCACAGTTCAATACTCCCATAATGCACCTGTGCAAAACAAGATGCAAATACGTTCAAAAATGCCATTTGAAATTCGTTCATTTAGAAAATAACGAAATACTAGTCCTCGCCATGTCTAGTGGTCTGTCTGTAAATGCTTAAAGGATGAAAAAAAGCTGTTTAATTTTTTACACCTACCGTCATCGAACTGGCCATGTCTTCTTCGTACCGTAAATACAGCCGATATTCTACTGTACTGTTGTGCTTGTGTAAGGTAGAGCCAAGTGGCCTCTCCCCTTACCAAGCACCTCATGCCATGGCTTAGCCTTGGCATGGGGGGGGTAATAAACCACACATGCCTTGGCATGGGGATGGTGATAAACCCCAATTTTTTTTTTTTTTCACACTTTATCTCTTCTGCCCTCAGCTAATTGTGAGTATTTAGCCTATGCGGCGAGCTAAACATAAATGGCTTCAGTAAGCACCGAGGAGACTGTAAAACTGTAGCGGAAACAAAACAAAGGCACGAATAACCAAATGAACGAAACGTGCAAATGAATGACACATTCAGAATTATTGCTACAGGTCAACGATTATCCCAAAGTCGTAACGTGAACGAATAAGCATTACGTCACGCTAAAACCATGTGCTAACATGTGGCGTGCGATTAGCTTGAACAGACTCTGACAAGTAGCTCACTCCAATAACAGGCTGACTGCACCGGAACGCAAAGGTTTCGCCAATACACTAAACAAGGCACTCACATGCACACAAAATGAAGGCGATTCACATCAAACTTACAGATTATGCCTTATCCAAGGGCGGTGGGCAAAAGAAATAAGACGAGACACGGCACGTAGGTCCTCTCGCTCCGACCGCTGGTACAAAATGGCCGCGCTCTATTTTCTACTTTAAAGTTACTTGCGGCTTCCATCATATGACCACTAGAGGGCAGTGTTTGACCACAGAACAAACTGAGAGCCATCATTTTCTCATTCAGAATCAGAATCAGAATCAGAAAGAGCTTTATTGCCAAGTATGTTTGCACATACAAGGAATTTGTTTTAGTGTAACAGGCTCCAGTGCACAGAGATAACAATAACAGTACAAATAACAACAGAAAAATAGAATGAGAAATAAAAAATAAAAAATAAAAAATACACATATTTAAATAAGAAAATAAAGTATTTGTATATACAGAATAGAATAGAATGAATTGAGATGTAGGGATGTGGGTGTGGTAATAAATATGAGGTTATTGCACTTTTAATTTTTATTTTTATTATTGCCCAATGCTGGGAACATTCAACTGTTCAAAAGATAGATTGCTTGGGGAAGAAACTGTTCTTGTGCCTGGCTGTCCTGGTATTTGCTGCTCTGTAGCGTCGGCCAGATGGCAAAAGGTCAAAAAGGATATGGCCTGGATGTGAGGGGTCCAGAGTGATTTTCAGAGCCCTTTTCCTCACTCTGGATGTATACAGTTCCTGAAGGGTGGGCAGGGGAGCACCAATAATCCTTTCAGCAGTTCGAAACCGTTCTCTGTAGTCTTCTCATGTCTGATTTTGTAGCTGAGCCAAACCAAACAGTTATAGACGTGCACAGAACAGACTCGATGACGGCTGAGTAGAAATGTATTAGCAGCTCCTGTGGCAGGTTGAACTTCCTCAGCTGCCGAAGGAAGTACAGTCTTTGTTGGGCCTTTTTGATAGTGGCGTCTATGTGAGTGTCCCACTTCAGGTCTTGAGAGATGGTGGTGCCCAGGAACCTGAATGACGCCACTGTTGGTACAGTGCTGTTCATGATGGTGAGTGGGGGGAGTGCAGGGGTGTTCCTCCTGAAGTCCACTATCATCTCCACTGTTTTGAGCGTGTTGAGCTCCAGATTGTTACGACTACACCAGGCAGCCAGCTGCTCAATCTCCTGTCTGTAAGCAGACTCATCACCGTCCTGGATGAGGCCGATGACTGTAGTGTCGTCCGCGAACTTCAGGAGCTTGATAGATGGATCAGTGGAGGTGCAGTCATTGGTGTAAAGGGAGAAGAGCAGTGGGGAGAGGACGCAACCCTGGGGGGCGCAGTGCTGGTGGTGCGGCTGTTTGACTTGAATTTCCCCAGTTTCACTAGCTGATGCCTATCTGTCAGAAAGCTGGTGATCCACTGACAGATAGAGCTAGGGACAGAGAGCTGGGTTAGTTTGGTCTGGAGGAGTGTTGGGATGATGGTGTTAAAGGCCGAACTAAAGTCCACAAACAGGAGCCTCACATAAGTCCCTGATTTGTCCAGATGCTGTAGGATGAAGTGCAGTCCCATGTTGACTGCATCATCCACGGACCTGTTTGCTCGGTAAGCAAACTGCAGGGGGTCCAGTAAGGGTCCAGTGATGTTCTTCAGATAAGCCAACACCAGTCTTTCAAACGACTTCATGACCACAGACGTTAAAGCAACAGGTCTGTAGTCATTAAGTCCTGTTATCTTGGGTTTCTTTGGGATGGGGATGATGGTGGAACGTTTGAAGCAGGCAGGGACTTCACACAGCTCCAGTGATCTATTGAAGATCTGTGAAAAGATGAAGGCCAGCTGGTCAGCACAGGTTCTCAGACAGACTGGTGTGGACACCGTCTGGGCCTGGTGCTTTTCTTTTCTTCTGCTTCAGGAAGATCTGACGCACATCATCTTCACTGATCCGAAGTGCAGGAGGGGGGGAGAGGGGGGTTGCTGGAGGTGTTAATGGCTGTATAGAGAGATGTTCAGATGGGGCATGGGGTGTTAGACCGGCAGTTTCAAATCTGCAGTAAAACTCATTCAGGTCTTCAGCAAGTTGTTGATTGGCCTCAGTGCTGGGGGATGGTGTCTTGTAGTTTGTGATGTATTTCAGGCCTTTCCACACTGAAGCAGGGTCGTTGGCAGAGAACTGGTTTTCCAGCTTTTTAGCATAGCTCCTCTTAGCCACCCTAATCTCCTTATTCAATGTGTTTCTGGCCTGATTGTACAAGACTCTGTCCCCATTCCTGAAGGCATCCTCTTTGGCCTGACGAAGATGTCTGAGTTTTGATGTGAACCATGGCTTATCATTGTTGAATGATAAATAAGTCCTAGTAGGGATGCACATGTCTTCACAGAAACTGATGTATGATGTTACAGTCTCTGTGAGCTCATCCAGATCAGTGGCACCAGCTTCAAAAATACTCCAATCAGTGCATTCAAAACAGGCCTGTAAGTCCTGTTCTGTTTCACTGGTCCATCTCTTTACAGTCCTTACTACAGGTTTAGCAGATTTAAGTTTTGGCCTGTATGTAGGGAGAAGATGAACCAGGCAGTGGTCAGAGAGTCCTAAAGCTGCTCTGGGGACAGAGCGATATGCATCCTTTATTGTGGTGTAGCAGTGGTCCAAAATATTTTTGTCTCTGGTGGGACACGAAATGTGCTGTTTGAATTTTGGCAGTTCATGTGAGAGGTTTGCTTTATTAAAGTCCCCGAGAATAATGATAACAGAGTCCGGGTGTTGTTGCTCTGTGTGTGTGATCTCATCAGCCAGGTGTTGTAGAGCCGAGCTCACGTGTGCTTGCGGTGGAATGTAAACACTCACAAGAATGAATGAGGAAAACTCCCGCGGCGAGTAGAACGGTTTACAGTTGATGAAGAACGCTTCCAAATCGGGACAGCACATCTTCTTCAACACTGTAACATCTGTACACCACCTTTCGTTGATGTAGAAGCATGTCCCACCGCCACGCGATTTCCCCCGCTGATTCTGCGACCCGATCCGCTCTGAACAGCTGGAAGCCCGGCAGATTCAGCGCGCTGTCCGGAATGGCATCGTTCAGCCAGGATTCAGTGAAACACAGAGCAGCAGAGTTTGAAAAATCCTTATTTGTCCGAGAGAGCAGAAGAAGTTCATCCATTTTGTTGGGTAGAGAGCGGAGATTCGCCAGATGGATGCTAGGCAGCACTGTTCTAAAGCCGCGCTGTCTGAGCTTGACGAGCGCGCCGGCTCGCTTCCCCCGCTTGCGCTTCTTAAAGCATTTGAACAGCGCCACTGCTCCGCCAACTACAATGTCCAGCAAAACATCAGAATAATTGAAAACCGGTAGAATATTGTGTGGTGTGTTCTGCCGAATGTCCAGCAGTTCATCCCTGGTAAAACTGATTCAAAGGCACCTTTGCAGAACAAATCACTAAGGACTTTCATTTACCACATTTATAACACAGAATACAATGACTAGGGACAGAATATTATCTTTTCAATTCAAGTTTGCTTGTATAGCGCTTTTGACAGCGAACGCCGTCTCGAAACAGCCGTACAAAAACACGAGAAACAAAAAACGGTGAAAAAAGTCCTAGATCTTAGACAAAATCATTCCTAGTGAGCGAGCCCGAGGCAACTGTGGCATGGGAAAGCTCCCTAAGATGGTATTAGGAAGGGATCTCGAGAGGAACCGGACTCAAAGGGGAACCCGTCCTCATTCGGGTGACTCCAGAGAGTGTGATTATAAATCATTATGAACACCGGACGGCGTGATCATGAACAATGTCCTTTCTGCAGCCACGTACGGTCGGATGTTTGATGCAGATACAGCACACGTAGGACGGCAGTGTGTGTATTAATCAGGAGGCTGTTGTCGTCCTCCAGGTCCACATATGCTTCTCACCGAAGGGCTACTGGAGCTGGCACGATCTCTAGATGCCACGGGAGGGTAGAAAAAGGGAAACAAGTGGAGAGGAATTACGTTTGGAGGTCTGTGAGACTGCGTCTGAGCCCCGAACACTGTCAGGAAGACTGTTCCAAAGTTTAGAACGCTCTACCTCCTTCTGTAGACTGTGATATTCTGGGAACTACCAGAAGTCCGGCGTTTCGTGATCTTAAGGAGCGTGATGGATCGTGACGTGTCGGGACACAGGAGCTCGGTGGGCTCAAGCGCGGTACCGTGATAGGCCGCCACCTGTGCGAAAAGTCCGTTGGCGAAATTTCCTCACTACTAAATGTCCCACGGTCGACCGTCAGTGGGATTATAACAGAGCGGAAGCGACGGAGAACGGCGGCAACTCGGTCTGCAGAGTCGGTAGGTACAGACCTCCAAACGTCACGTGGCCTTCAGATGAGCGTCCCAAAACTTTTGACTACATAATGTGTATGTACAAACAGGGCTTCCTTTGCTCATCTCCACTCGCTGCAAGTCTACTCGTTACACTGCACTGTGTTCATTTCCCGAACACTATAATCGCTTATCTGTAGTTCGATTCAATTCAATTTTATTTGTATAGCGCTTTTAACAAAGAGCGTTGTCTCAAAGCAGCTTGACAGAACATAAGAAACAATAAACATACAAACAAACAGTCCTAGATGTTAGACAGAATTTTCCCCAGTGAGCGAGCCTAAGGTGACTCGGGCGACTGTGGCAAGGAAGAACTCCCTAGAGGTATTAGGAAGAAACCCTTTAGAGGAACCAGACTCAAAAGGGAACCCATCCTCATCTGGGTGACACACGGAGAGTGCGATATGAACAATGTCCTTTCTGCATTAGTTGTGTGATGCAGATACAGCATGTGTAGAATGTTGTGTGTAAAATGTCCACATAGTGTTGGCAATGCTGCTTCGCTTTCTCCAGTCCTCAAAAAGCAGAACCCGGCTGGGGCCGGTCCATCTCTGGGGGCCCCCGGAGCTGGCACAATCTCTGTGTGACTCGGGGGTGGGTAGAAGAAGGGAAACAAATGGAAAGGAATTAGCGTAGCTGCTATCCATAATATTAGCAGGCACTAGATGATGACGTGCATTTAATCGGACGTATTGGAGCACAAAGTTATGGGATGTATTACGTGTATGCCTGGCTAAAGAGATATGTCTTTAGCCTACGTTTGAAATGGGAGACTGTGCCTGAGCCCCGAACACTGTCAGGAAGACCGTTCCAAAGTTTCGGAGCTAAAAACGAGAACGCTCTACCCCCTTTTGTAGACTCTGATATTCTGGGAACTACCGGAAGTCCG
>JAUCMX010000147.1:0-21904 GCA_033459395.1 Hemibagrus guttatus | reverse complement strand
ATAGGTACTATAAAGTATAATATAGAACTGGATTTGAGATACAAATCAAGAAAATTTAGCGAAATTGTAGGTCAGCTTGGCGGAGCTCGGAAAAACACATCTGCCTCTGACACCTTTCTATCAGCAACACAACAAGAGCACAATGAAACACAACAAGAGCTCTAATAGTGTATTAGTCTTAACTTTAGTCTTAACTGAATTACTCCTCTTATTTCTCATACTTTATGGATTTCTGCTGGTTTGTATTTTAAATTGTGTCCTATTTTATATTTCTTAAATTAATTCCATTAATATGAAACTGAGTTTCACAAAAGTGCCAATAAATTGTTGTGTAATTGAAATAAATACTGTAGCTGGTTTAAATGTGACTGTAATCTGTGTATAAAATCACAGTAACTCACTGACATTTATATGATTTGAAGCCGATCAATCAAGCTTCCCCTTATTTAGTTTAGTTTGATGTGTAAATGGACACACACTCAGGAGCTCTTGTCCCCAGTGAGACCCCTAGCACACAGGAACAGGAGTCCAGTGTTGATGCTGTTTCCCCAAGCTCCAGCTCAGTCCAGAACTCCTCCATAAGTGCCTGATGAATGTGAAAGTAGAGGACAGTGAGGTGTTGGTGGAGAAGCACTGGGCTGAGGGTAAAAGATTTAAGTGTAGACATTTACATTACGTTTACATTTACGGCATTAGGCAGACGGCCGTATCCAGAGTGATGTACAAAATTGCTTTAAAGTCTCTTCACTGAATACATCAATACTGCTTCACTAGATCACAGACTTAGGATATTGTGAGTCTTAAACTCTATTGGGATAACACACAGAGAAACATTTCTTTACACAAACAAAAAAAGTCCTTGTGTAATTATTTCAGGAAGAAGGTCTTCACCCTTCGTTTAAAGAGAGCCAGTGACTCGGTGTTCTGAGATCCATGGGAATGTGTTTTTACATTAAAGTCCAGATTTAGCAGAAACCACATCTCCCATCAGAACAAAGTACATTTATTTCCACAGTGTGTAGATCAGTGTCCATTACACACACATTTACTTTAATAACATACCAATACTAGTCATATTTTACAGTGAGGTCAATAAAGCAATTCTTCTGATGTTCTCTGTGCTCATAAAGCTGCTATCATTTTATACACCTGTTTCTGTTCTTCTGTGGGAGCAAAAATATTCCAGAAAATGTTTGTAACAGAAAGTAAAAGTGTGCACAATGTCCACAGATCTACACACTGACCACACTGTAATGAAGCAGTAAAGGACAGTGTGGAAATGTTCTCCAGCAGAACTTTCCCCAGAGCTGCTGAACACACTGTATGAAAAACTCTCTGCTAGAAATAAAGAGACGTGTTTGTTCAGAGTGACCTCTCTGTTATCTTCTTTCAGAAAGTTAAATACGTCTCATATGAGCTGAGACACATGGATCTGTCCAAGAGCAGTCCAGGTTTATACACAGACTGTTCACTTTATATTTTTATCCTGACATTACAACCTTATAATATAAAAAGACACATTAATGTTGTATAATAATAATAATTAATTATTATATATTATTATTATTATTATTATTATTATTATTATTATTTCATGAGTTGTTGAATCTGGTTTATTTGTAGGTAGGTAAAGACATGAGTTAATTGAGGAATACCAATGTGTGGGTTTTTTTTGTTTGTTTGTTTTTTAAAGCTATTGCTATTATTGCAATTAATTAAAATGATAACAATATGGCCACGCCCTTGTTGAGTTTATAATGCATTAGATACATTTCTCAAAATGTAAAAAATCATTATTACATTTATAATCTTAATATTTTATAATATTTTTATGAAATGAAAACTTTTTCTTATTTTCTTTATGGATGTAACACATTATGTGTGTGCAGGGCCGTCCCTAGGAATTCTCGGGGGGGGGATCTTGGGCCCCACAGACCTCTGGGCCCTATGCACTCTGTCACCCTCTTCACCCCACTTGCATGTGTGTGTGTGTGTGTGTGCGTGTGTGTGTGTTTGTGTGTGTGTGTGTGTGTGTGTGTGTGTAGATACCCTAATATGATCATACAAGAAAGGCCTATAGCATTGCAAAACAAGCTAATATGATATAGCCTACACAGCATTTTTTATGAAAACACAGAAACATAACTGTGAGAATGAATCAGAAAGTGGAATCATCACACACTTACTTTCACTTTGGCAGCAGCCACAGCTGGAGAAAGTCCATGACTGGAGATGCCGCTGCCAGATGCTGCTGTAGCGACAGCTGCTGGAGAAAGTGCTTGGCTCCTAGAGATGGGGCTGCCAGATGCCACAATCTCAGCTTAGTGCAGCATATAAGAAACTCATTACTGTATTAACACTTTATATTCATAAGTAGTAACATTTCACAGCAATATGTGATACACTGCATTTTTTATCAAGGCATGTCATTTATTAATTTTGTCAGCACTGAAACATAACTGTAACATTGACACACTTATTGCTGGAGATATAAACACACACACACACACACACACACGTACATACACACACAGCAGTTTCAGATTTCTCTGATGTAGTCCAGCATCAGAAACTCACTACTGTATTAACAAAATTTATGATAAATCCTTACAAATGACAGTGCTGTGGGTTAGGGTCAGGGTTCAATACTGAATTAGAGTTTTTAAAATAAGGAAAGTGTTACATCGAATTATGTAATTGTCCAGCAAGAAAGTCCCTGGAAAGTCCAAAACAGAACACAGCTTATGGTCAGCGGCTGGCTGGATATCAGGACGTGCACCAAGCTCAATTTCACACCGTTTGTCATCAGCGCTGGTGGGACAGCAAAACCCACACAGAGCTTCTCATCAAGTGCACGCCACGCTCATAACAGAGCTTAAAAAGTGACCGTGGTGACCACACGGCTAGTAGCAGCAGCACCGACTCAGCACATCCTCCCGTCTATGTCCCCGTCTCATTTAAGCAGGGGCGTAAGATGAGGTGGAGAGTTAGGATACATGGAGAGATGGGATTGAATGGAAAGATGGAGGACAATGAAAAATGTTCTGTATATAAAAGTTATTTTCTTAATGTTTGTGAGATTGTGTGACAATCTTGTATCCTGTGTAGCAAATAAGTAGTGTATCTATTGTGTTATCAATTTCCCCATCCTTTTAGATTACAGATCGTTACTTCCTGCCCTGCTATAATACAGTGTTGGATGCATGAAGATGATCTACTTTAGGTATTTGTGCTGCAGAGAAAATTAGCACCAGGAATGTGCCTACAAATAGAAAATGATAAGCTGTGAGTAACGTGCACTTCCTAAATGTGGCCACGCGATGGCAGTCAAGATCCATCTACAACACTATTATTTTTTGTTTATTATTCATCCTAATAATTATTATATTTAAACTATTCTTATTATTCTCATTTTGTAACAAACATAGAGAAGCATTAAAAAACACTTCTTAAAGGATTTATCCGTTTTTAGCTATTTACTACAAATATACTTTGTAGGGAGAGTGAAGCTCCTAAATTTGGCCACAAGATGGCGGTCAAGATCCATCCAAAACAACACGCAGCGCAGACTCAGACTCAGCATCAGCGTTATTGCCAAGTACTGTGGCTTTTACACGGACAAGGAATTTGCCTTGGTGTATTGGTGCACAGCTATAAAAAATATAAATATAAACTATAAAGAAAAAGAATGTGAAGAAATATTATATTGTATAAAAACACTCATTATTAATGATTTCAATCATTAACCTTTACTACAATAAATGAGGCATATTTCTGCTGATCGTGGATAGTTTATCAAAATGTGTTCACTAGTTTCATCTTCATCACAGTTATTTACAGGACATTTTTTGTGGTCACAAAGCAACTCCACTTAACAACACACCGTACAGCTAACCTGCCTCTGATTGGAAGAGACACCTGTCACTCAGGATGTACGGAAGTACAGCTGGATGCGGCAGTAGAAGGTTGATTGACCTCTGCTCTTATAACGCTCCTTACATCCTTTAATCTCCAATAGTTTTGTTTGCATTCTTCAGGTGTGTTTTAGAGATCGCAAACTAATCTTTATGCCATGATACACTATCAGTATTTCCAAAATCACGTCATATGAACCTTCCTCAAAGCAGCGTTGGATGAATTCCATTTTCTTATTAAGATAAATATATGTTTGTTATTTTCTTTAAAATATTTAAAGTTGCACTATCGAAAAAAAAACTGGTTTAAAGTGAATGCAGAACTCCTGCACATGTACAAGAAATAAAGCTAGATACACAATTTCCTACTTCTTGTCTATCCTGAGTGACAGATGTCTCGTCCAATCAGAGGGAAGAATTCCATTCACACACTATACCTACCTTTTCCACTTTGTCTGAATTGTCCTTGTGTTTTTGGATTTGTTATTTTGTTTTCTGTTTTATTTTGGTTTTGGATTTGTTTTTTTGCTTTGTACTTCTCAGCCACCGTACAGAAATCATCAACCTTCTGTAGAGTCAATAGCTACAGATCTCCAAACTTCATGTGGCCTTCAGATTTTTGACCATTCCTCTAGATGTGCATTTGTGAGGTCAGGCACTGATATTGGACGAGAGGGAATGGCTTTCAGGCTCCGCTCTAAATTCATCCCAAAGGTGTTCTATGGGGTTGAGGTCAGGACTCTGTGCAGGACAGTCAAGTTCCTCCACACCAAACTCACTCATCCATGTCTTTATGGACCTTGCTTTGGTCACTGGTGTGCAGTCATGTTGGAACAGGAAAGGGTCATACCTAAACCCCATGAAATTGTTCAAAATGTCTTGATATGCTGAAGCATTAAGAGTTCCTTTCACTGGAACTAAGTGGCCAAGCCTGACCCCTGAAAAACAATCCCACACCATAATCCCCCCTCCACCAAACTTTACACTTGGAACAATGCAGTCAGGCAAGAACTGGATAACACACAAACACTCACCCACCTGCTCAGGTGTTAAAATATAGGAGTAAACAACCAATTACACACACACACACACACACACACACACACACATTTGCCTAAGTTTCCTACCAAACCCCCCACTCACCCAAATTGTTGAGAAAACCTCCTATGAATGTTAGCACTTCCAATAAGTTTGATCCATCAGAGACTAAAGAGATTTTAAGCTCTCCTTCTTCTTCATTGTCCCTGCCTGCACTTTGCACATAATCTGCATTGTCTTCAAACATCACATGATCACGAGCGTACATAAGATTTCTCTCTCTCTCTCTCTCTCTCTCTCTCTCTCTCTCTGTCGAGCTATATGTCCCACTCCCGAGCTCCCAGTGTTCTGAGTTTCCAGTGGGACCACTTCTTCTTTCCAGACCTGTCTGATCCATCCAGATGTTCTACCCCTGGTTAGAGTCTTGTCGCTTGGTGGTGCTCACTTGTGCTGGGGATGGATCTGAGTGGACAGTCTGTGACCCAGGGGACTGCTGTGGATAGAACCACTTGAAGACTATCACACTGTCTTTGAACTGCCATTGCCTCAGTCAGCTTTCAGCAGGAAGGAATTAGTGCTGAATCTATAATAAACTCAGAAACTACACTGACCTAATAGTTCCTCAAGAGCTCTTGGTTGCTGTTGTAGAAAGGACATTATTTACAGTTACATTATTTACTGTCCAGTGTCACCCACATGAGGATGAGGTTCCCTTCTGAGCCTGGTTCCTCTCAAGCTTTCTCCCTCATATCATCTCAGGGACATTTTCCTTCGCTCTTGGTGCTGTGTGTGAAATGGATGGATGAAGGTCTGTATCAAACTGCGTGATAAGCATGGAGGAGCATGATTTGTCCGGGGAGTCAGATTTCGGTACAACACGGAAAGACTCGGGACGTTTGCAAGTTTGATTGGAATAAAATTGTTATTTTTTTAATTAATATTAACATAATATGCTTGATTGGGAGGACATTTAAACAGGTTTATTGACTTAATTTGATTTGATTAATTTTGTAAAATTTAAGAATCTTTAAACTACCTACCAGAACTGCGTCGCCTACCTTGTTAAGCTTTCTCTTTAAGCCCACCTGAACTTGTCTCTGCATTTGTTTAAGTTTCTGTACTCCGAACAGTTTAAACGGGCCCCTTTCATTTTTTGAAGCTGTACTCCATGAACCCGTTTAGCACACGGCAGAGTTAGCTTCCAAACGGAAAAATTTAAAAAATGCCCCAGGGAAGAATTAGCATTCCCAAAGGTTCATTTCTTTGCATTCACATCCCCCCTTTTTAGGTGGTTTGTAGGTCTCATCTGTTTTTATCTGTCTGTCAGTCTCCTTTAAAAAATCCAAACATTTCCCACAGAAAAAACAAAAAGGAGCCAACTGGCTAAAATGACTCCCACAAAATGGACAAAGCATTGTTGGTTGTCAAAGTATAAGAGTGAATTGTTAATTTTATGTAATTTTTTTTATTTTTATTTCATTTTACATAACTTTATTTAATTAATTTTAAAGACACACAATAAGACTTTAAAATCTTTAATCAACCAACATCTCAGTATAACATCCAACATCTCCACACAAGGCCCTCATACCATTTAAGCAGGGTTTATTACACAGATGTTGGATTTTATACTGAGACACCGGGTCACACCCAACATCTCAGTATGAAGCCCAATACGTCTGTACAAGGCCCTCATACCATTTAAGTAAGATATATTACAGAGATATTGGATGTTATACTGAGATACTGGGTCACACCCAACATCAAAGGATAAAACTTTTCTGTCCATCCAACATTATTAATAAACAGAAACATTTATTATACAATACCTTTCTACCACACAATCTAGCCATGGGGGTCACAGTCCAGTGACTTCTGTGCCGGTCCCAAGCCCGGATAAATAGAGAGGGTTGCGTCAGGAAGGGCATCCGGCGTAAAACATTGCCAAATTTAACCATGCGAATCGCCAGTACAAATTTCATACCGGATCGGTCGAGGCCCGGGTTAACAACGACCGCCATCGGCGCCGTTGACCTACAGGGCGCCGGTGGAAATTGGGCTACTGTTGGTGGAAGAAGTAGAGGAGGGAGGAGAGTGCGCAGACAGAGAGAGAAGAGGAAAGGTAAGAGTGTAGGACTGAGAATAGGAACTCTGAATGTTGGTACTATGACAGGGAAAGGTAGAGAGCTGGCTGATATGATGGAGAGAAGGAAGGTGGATATACTGTGTGTACAGGAGACCAGGTGGAAGGGTAGCAAGGCTCGTAGTATAGGAGCAGGATTCAAGCTGTTTTATTATGGTGTGGATAGTAAGAGAAATGGGGTAGGTGTGGTCCTGAAGGAGGAGTTTGTGAGGAATGTTCTGGAGGTGAAGAGAGTGTCAGACAGGGTGATGAGTCTGAAGTTAGAGATTGAAGGGGTGATGTTGAATGTTGTTAGTGGTTATGCCCCACAGGTAGGTTGTGAGTTAGAGGAGAAAGAGAGATTCTGGAGTGAATTAGATGAGGTGATGGAGAGTATTCCCACGGGTGAGAGAGTGGTGATAGGAGCGGATTTTAATGGACATGTTGGGGAGGGGAACACAGGTGATGAGGAGGTGATGGACAAGTTTGGAGTTAAGGAAAGGAACCTAGAAGGACACACGGTAGTGGACTTTGCTAAGAGGATGGACATGGCTGTGGTTAACACTTATTTTCAGAAGAGGGAGGAGCATAGAGTGACTTACAAGAGTGGAGGTAGGAGCTGTCGGAACTCTACAGGGTGGTTGTGTCTTATCCAATTACCTATATTTACCAAATACTTTGCCATTTTATAAGAAAGAGAATATAAGAAAGAACATAATGAAAAATACTCTAGGCTTGGATGAGAATACACAAGCAGCTTTATTGGCACTCAGAAAAGAACACAGTTTCAGGTCCGATGCGGTCATGTGTGAGTGTACCCCACCCCATACAAATTTACCCCTATATATAGACATCTCTACCCCTCCTAATACTTGTTTGTCCGCGATTGTTTTGACTATAGACAATTTTTCTGATGAATATGCCCCAAAAAACCAACCCCTCCTTCATTTGTCCATAACTGGTGGCCTTGAAGATACCGCCTGTTGGTCTCAAGGATACCAAGTGCTGGGCCTTTAAGTCAGGCCTAGGCCTGTCTATTACAGTCTGATTTTAATGTAACATGTTACAGTATTTGCAGAAATGGGGTACTACTGGAATAATACTTTATTTTAGGTAATACGTTAGGATCCCATACATCAGTATACTTGAATGTTGGCTTTGTGGGGTGCTTTGTACCTGGCATTTACTTAGAGCACTAAGACTTTTCCCCAATTCTTATTTATTTATTTACTCATTTATCCTTGTATATTCACTTACTTGGTTTTTATTGTCTAAGAGGTTAAACTTATTTGCTCTGCAGATAGTTTAGTTAGGTTTAGTTTAGTGTAATTTTAGTCTAGTCTCCTCCCATATTTATATCACGTATCCCCCTATTCGTATTTCCCCTGTATATCATATCTGTGCTTGACTGCCATTCGGTGCTTTTTGCTATTTTTTCCCCATGTTTTGGTTAATACCAGCCACTAAAATGGTTCGTTTCCCATTTTGATTTAACTTTGGCTTGGGCCCTGACCCGCCTCGTTTACAAACACAGCCACTTTCCTCCTCGCCTCTCACACTCCACTTCCGTCTCTGAACCGGACCTGATTTGTTCCCACGCAAATCTTACAGCTCATCTCCACCTTACCTTCTACCTAGGGTTACCTATTTATCTATTCCCTCTACCTTGTGCTCTCTCTGTGATGTATTTTAGTACAATATGGTATATGTGAACTTCTACTCCTAATATTAATTTCTCATTCGGTTGTTTTGCTTCATCAGGCATTTCACATCTTCTTCTTGTCCTATCTGAGGGTTGTTATGTCGTCCCCCTCTCTATTCTCAGGGTTGCCGTACATTTTGTTGTGAGAACCTGCACTTCGGCCTTGCTGACTGACTTTCCCATGGTCCTAAGGCATGGACACAGACGTGCGCGTGGCTTCGGCTTCGCAGGCCAAAGGCGTCTCCGCCGTACCCTGAGGTGTTCATACACGACTGCTGTCTCGGCTGATGACTAAAGCTGATAATTGCTCATCTCTGGTTTTTTGTAATGAACCTATGGGTTCCCCTTCATAAAGTTTTTTACCTAAGAAACTACTCACTACTTGATTGTGTCTCTATTATTTTCTATTATTTTTTTTATGCTATTCTAAAACTATATTGTATTATAAAGTAAGTTTTAGCTGACACCTAAAGGTTATACTGTTTTGATATAGATTTAAGCTGAGGAGAGTAAGGTGAGATTAATATATTTATGGATTAAAATAAGTAAAGAACAGAGTTGCTTAATCTGAGTAATTTATTAAGGATTAAATGATTACTGATTAAAGTAGATAGTAAATTAGCTTAAACTGTAACTTACTTAAAGATTACTAAAATGACTAAATGATTAAAGTAAATTAGAGTAACTTATTAAAAGATTTAATGATTGAAGTACATTAGATTCGTTTTAATAATTATAGTTAGCTAGAATTCGAATTATAAATTGATTTGTAAATGATTAGAATTTGATTTATGCAAAAGTATGATTTTCATCTATTTACGTGAAGAATATCGCAGATTCTTTGACCGCAGCTATGGCCTCTTGTCCTGATGCACCGAAAAAAGCGAAATCTACTTTTGCTAGATTCACAAACATTTTAGATCATGAAAATATAAAATACTGGTCATTATCAAATGGCTGTACAGCCGGTTTTTATTTCAACGTAGAATCAGCAGAAGTTGTGCTTTTCAGGTTATCTGGACGTGGACACATCCACTGGAGCTGCGCTACTGAGGCCGTAACTTTTGATCGCAGTGACTGGGGAAAGTTTCGCGAATGTTGTAAAAACTTTGAGTTCAGCAATCGTTTGGATTTCTTTTCACCGGAGGCTTACAGACATAAGTGGAAAAACCATGCATCTCCACAACTGACACACCGCGTCAGAGCAACACATTTCTCCGAGGACCAGCTTTCATTACGTATTTCTACAACTACTACCGATGACGGCGCATCTGACCACAAAGAGAACGGCCAAGTGATGTACATTTACACCAACTGGAACCAACTAAAACAATACTTTAATCAAATCCATGAACTTTTCCAAAAAGTGGAGAAAATCAAAGAAATGGAAGAAATAAAAGTAAGACTAGAGGAACTTTTCTGAGACACTACTCTTTCAAGATTAGTGTCTCCACACAAGGTGTCAGAAACCACACCTTCCAACGACTCCGCCCTAACGCTGTACATATATATACGAGGCCGACTACAATTTGAGTTAAAACCTTCTGAACATCTCAGAACCAAATGTCTCAGGAATTCAGCCCTCTCTTTTACACCCCGTCCGCTTCCGCGGCTACAGAGGTGACCTGCTCTGACGATGAAAACAGCTGAAACCCTAAAGAAATCTCACCTATCTGGCTGCGAACGACGAGTGTGACGGGTGCATATCCACCACAGTGCTGGCCATTATCCGGGCAGTGACGGGAGAACTGCTGGACAGGATTATTGATGAAGATCTCAAAGACAACTGCAACGGCTGCGCGATCGATCACCCGAGTCAGCTGCAACACGCGTGTCTATTCGACCCTGAACAATACTCTCTTCATATGAACTCATACAGATTGATGAAAAAGCTGTTTAAACCATGGCTGAAATACACTGTGGCTAGAGGTCTAAAAATGTGTGGTATCACACACACTCCATCCCTTGAGAAAATTCAAGGTATTGCAGAGGCAACAGTTTGTGACTGGAAAGACGAGCCTTTCATCAAAACTGTTCTGAGCGAGGCCAGAGAAAAAGCTAAGAAATCTGCAGTGATCAGTTGTATGAAGACGTGGTGGACTACTGGACCTTTCACTCGTCTCTGGAGTCCCGTGACCCGACCCACACATGGGAAACTTCAAAGCGCACCACCTCGGTTCTGACACCGAGAAAGATCTAAAGACTGAGATCATCTCCGCTCTCCAACAAATCATTGAACTGCGAGTTAAAAACCCATGTATTTTCACTAATCCCTATCCTGCTGCTAACGATGTTGTTTTTCGACTAGAAAAGCTCATGAACATCGTGAGAGATTTTACTAAAAAATGGAAATGTTTGTATAATGTAAACACAATGTCCTTTACACGTTTATGTACTACGAGTTTTATGCACTTATTTATTTATGTTTATTACTGAGACTTTCCAATGTAAATCTAGTCATGTATTATACATCTTAACCTGTGTAACTGATGTGTGTGTTTTTAAATGGTTTAGAAATGAGAATGTTGATATTGCTTTAGTCTTCGATAATCTGATTGAATATTTGATGCAGAAAAATGTAAAACTTAATGACGTGATAATAATGTGTTTGAACATTAATGTTCAGAGTCTCCAGAATGACAGACCGATTGATGAAGAACATTTATTATAAACCGTCCGAACCTGGCTCGTACAGTGGAGTTGAAAGTGTGTAAAGAGCCATAGTTGAGAAAATGGGTAAAGAGTTAATGATGTCGAGATAAAAAACTGGTTAGCCGAGCAGGAAGCATACACTCTCCATAAACCGGTGTCTACAAAGTTTAAACGAAACATGGTTTTTGTGAAACACATCGATGAACAATGGCCAGCTGATTTAGTTGATATGTCCAACCTGTCAGAGAGTAACAACAATGCAAAATTAATGATAACGTGTATTGATATTTTATCTAAATCCGCTTGGGTGTGTGTGTTACGAAACAAGACCGCTGCTGAAGTAACTAAAGCTTTTGAATCCATTCTAAAGGAAGGTAGAGTCCCAAAAAACTCCAAACTGACCAAAATATTCAAAATGTAATGAAAAAACACAACGTTGTCCACTTTGCCACGGGTACGGGTCAGAAAGCAGCGGTGTGTGAAAGGTTCAACAGAACGTTAAAGACCAGGATGTGGAGATATTTTACTGCTTTTAACACGAGAAAATACACAGATGTCGTGCAGGAGCTGGTTCACGGTTACAACCACAATCACCACTCCATCAAAATGAAGCCAGCAGAGGTTAACGAGGCCGACTCCTTCGGGGTATTTAACGCTCTTTACGGACTAAGCTCACCGAAAATAAAGAAAGTAAAATTTTAATATAAAATCGGGGACATTGTGAGAATTTCCCGCTCAAAAGGACATTTTGAAAAAGGACACGAGCAAAATTTTACGGATGAATATTTTATCATTTCTGATCAGATCCCGAGAGATCCCCCGGTATATAAATTACATGACTACGACGGAGAACAAATTGAGGGAACATTTTATGAGCCCGAGTTACAAAAGATTATTATTGGCAAAGACAAGACGTTTAAAATGGAGAAAATCTTGAAAAGATTCAAAACCGGAAAATTTTGCTCGTATCCTTTTTCAAAATGTCCTTTTGAGCGGGAAGCTGAAGCGAACTTGGGTTCTGCAGAAGGACAATGATCCAAAACACACCAGCGAGTCCACCTCTGAATGGCTGAAGAAAAACAAAATGAAGACTTTGGAGTGGCCGAGTCAAAGTCCTGACCTCAATCCCATTGAGATGCTGTGGCATGACCTTAAAAAGGTGGTTCATGCTCGAAAACCCTCCAATGTGGCTGAATTACAACAATTCTGCAAAGATGAGTGGGCCAAAATTCCTCCACAGCGCTGTAACAGACTCACTGCAAGTTATGGAAAACGCTTGATTGCAGTTGTTGCTGCTAAGGGTGGACCAACCAGTTATTAGGCTTAGGGGGCAAACACTTTTTCACACAGGGCCATGTAGTTTTGGACTTTGTTTTCCCTTAATAATAAAAACCTTCATTTAAAAACTGCATGATGTGTTTACTTGTGTTATCTTTGACTAATATTTAAATGTGTTTGATTATCTGAAACATTAAAGTGTGACAAACATGCAAAAAAATAAGAAATCAGGAAGGGGGCCAACACTTTTTCACACCACTGTATATACACACTGTTCACACATGACTGCGTCACGTCCCACAAGGACATCATCATGAATTTTGCTGACGACCCTGCAGTGAAAGGACGAATCACTGGTGGGGAAGAAGTGGCCTACAGGAGGAAGGTGGCCAGTCTTGTGACATGGTGTGAGGACAACAACCTCGCCCTCAACACAGACAAGACAAAGGAGATGATGGTGGACATGGGGAAGGAGAGGAGAACTCATTGGCCACTGTTCATCCAAGAGCTAGAAGTGGAGATGGTGAGCAGATTTAAATACCTGGGGGTCCATATCAGCGAGGACCTCACATGGACACTCAACAACACCCAGCTGGTTAAGAAGGCACAACAGTGGCTGTACTTCCTGAGGAGGCTGAGGAAGTTTGGCATGCCACTTAAGATCCTCAACAACTTCCACAGCTGTGTTATTGAGAGTGTCTTGACCAACTGCATCACCATGTGGAATGGCAGCACTACTATGAGGAACCACAAACATTTGCAGAGAGTGGTGAAGACTGCAGAGAAGATTATCAGGGCTCCACTGCCCTCTCTATCATTTACCACTGCAGAGTCCACAAGAGTGCTGCCTCCATCCTTAAGGACCCCACTCATCCCCAACATGGACTGTTCACACTCGTGAAATGCAGGACCTCCAGATTAAGGGACTGCTCCTTTCCCTCAGCCATTAGACTTTTAAACAGGTAGCCAGAGGACACAGACTAGTTTAATTTCTCATGGATCAGCTGAATTAAATTGCTCCTCTTCATATTGCACATTTGTTAATATTACTGCTGTTATTATGTCAAGTAGCTGCATCTCACTGCAAATGGTTCATGTTAAATGCTACCTCTATTATTATCCACAGTTGCTTTTAATTTGCACATTGTTAATGTTACTGCTGCTGCTGTTACCATCTACAGCTGCTAGTACCAGCTATCTATAGTTGTAATCAATTTTTGCACATACTAGTAATATTGTTTTGCACATAAGTAAATATTGTACACTTGCACATACGAATAACAGTCTATATTTCTATATTTAGTCTATATCGAATTCTGCTACATCATTTTTAATGATGTTTGTGTTTGTATTTGTGTGTGTCACAAGGAGACATAGACAACAGACATGACGCCACACTAACACAGAACATAAAGACGACATAACGACGAAGACCAGCCCCGAACCCTGGCAAAAGACCGCTATAAATACTTAACGTAATCAGGAATGACATTGGGAACAGGTGAACATTGATCAGGAAACAATGGGAATAAGGCGGGGCTAAAACAAGCACATGACATGAACATAAACATAAACAATGACATAACACAACCCCTGTTGGAAACCCCCCTAGTGGCCCAACACAGGGCCTACCACCCGTAACAGTGTGTTTGATATTTATTTTCATTTTCCTTTTTACATCGTTTTTTTTACTTGTCTGGCATTCACTGTGGACAGCAAAGAATTTCATTGCACAGGGAAACTTGTTTCCTCACTGTGCACATGACAAACACTTTGAATCTGAATAATTATAACAGATCACAAATATTTGTACTAATACAAATATCTTTTTACCTTAAAATTCCACAGTAAAATTGATTTTTTTTCTTTTTTGCACTGTAAAACATGATAGCCGCATTAAGTTATGTGTATTTACTATTTCTATTTAAATCCAATAATCATGACAAGTTTTAGATATTAAACTCAAGTTTATAGGTTTTTAAAAATTTAATTTTCACATTTTTTTAACTAATTGTGAGTGGTCTCTGTGTTGTGAATGTCCTAACTTACGTCTGTAAGTTATAAATGGAAAGGGGGGTGTTCCCAGAAAGACTGCGAAAATTTCAGTAACCTCAGACTTCAGCGGCAGACCTCAGCAGGCGAATTATCATTAACACACGTTAAGTAAAGCCATAAAGGAGGTAAGTTTGTATTTTTCTTGTCCTGATTTAATAAAGTTGCCCTTTATTAGATGTAAGGGGAGATTCTATGAGCTAAAAGAAAAAAATCAGCTCATTGACCCTGCTCCGTGCATGCACCACGGTTTCCCCTGCTAATTCACTTATCAAAGCCTTACATGTTAAAATAGTTTAATTGATGTATATCGGATATAATCTAGCCATGGGGGTCACAGTCCAGTGACTTCTGTGCCGGTCCCAAGCCCGGATAAATAGAGAGGGTTGCGTCAGGAAGGGCATCCGGCGTAAAACATTGCCAAATTTAACCATGCGAATCGTCAGTACGAATTTCATACCGGATCGGTCGAGGCCCGGGTTAACAACGACCGCCATCTGCGCCGTTGACCTACAGGGCGCCGGTGGAAATTGGGCTACTGTTGGTGGAAGAAGTAGAGGAGGGAGGAGAGTGCACAGACAGAGAGAGAAGAGGAAAGGTAAGAGTGTAGGACTGAGAATAGGAACTCTAAATGTTGGTACTATGACAGGGAAAGGTAGAGAGCTGGCTGATATGATGGAGAGAAGGAAGGTGGATATACTGTGTGTACAGGAGACCAGGTGGAAGGGGAGCAAGGCTCGTAGTATAGGAGCAGGATTCAAGCTGTTTTATTATGGTGTGGATAGTAAGAGAAATGGGGTAGGTGTGGTCCTGAAGGAGGAGTTTGTGAGGAATGTTCTGGAGGTGAAGAGAGTGTCAGACAGGGTGATGAGTCTGAAGTTAGAGATTGAAGGGGTGATGTTGAATGTTGTTAGTGGTTATGCCCCACAGGTAGGTTGTGAGTTAGAGGAGAAAGAGAGATTCTGGAGTGAATTAGATGAGGTGATGGAGAGTATTCCCACGGGTGAGAGAGTGGTGATAGGAGCGGATTTTAATGGACATGTTGGTGAGGGGAACACAGGTGATGAGGAGGTGATGGGCAAGTTTGGAGTTAAGGAAATGAACCTTGAAGGACAGATGGTAGTGGACTTTGCTAAGAGGATGGACATGGCTGTGGTTAACACTTATTTTCAGAAGAGGGAGGAGCATAGAGTGACTTACAAGAGTGGAGGTAGGAGAACACAGGTAGACTACATCCTATGTAGAAGAGGCAATCTGAAAGAGATTAGTGACTGTAAAGTGGTAGTGGGAGAGAGTGTCGCCAGACAGCATAGGATGGTGGTGTGTAGGATGACTTTGATGGTCTGTAAGACGAAGAGGTCAAAGATAGAGATAGAGAAGAAAACCAAGTGGTGGAAGCTGAAAAAGGAGGAATGTTGTGAGGAATTTAGACAGAAGTTGAGGCAGGCTCTGGGTGGTCAGGTAGTGCTGCCAGATGACTGGGAAACTACAGCAGAAGTGATCAGGGAGACAGGGAGAAAGGTGCTGGGTGTGTCATCTGGAAGGAGGAAAGAAGATAAGGAGACTTGATGGTGGAATGAGGAAGTTCAGGATAGTGTCCAGAGGAAGAGGTTAGCCAAGAAGAAGTGGGACATGGACAGGACTGAAGAGAGTAGACAGGAATACAAGGAGTTACAGCACAGAGTGAAGAGGGAGGTGTCTAAGGCCAAGCAGAAGGCATATGATGTTTTAGTGAGGAGAGTGTACAGAGGAGATGGAAGGAGTACTTTGAGGAGCTGATGAATGAGGAAAATGAGAGGGAAAAAAGAGTAGAAGGGGTGAACTCTGTGGAACAGAAAGTAGATAAGATTAGAAAGGATGAAGTCAGGAAGGCTTTGAAGAGGATGAAAAGTGGAAAGGCAGTTGGTCCTGACGACATCCCGGTGGAGGTCTGGAAGTGTCTGGGAGAGGCAGCTGTGGAATTTTTGACTAGTTTGTTCAACAGGGTTTTAGAGAGTGAGAAGATGCCTGAGGAATGGAGAAGAAGTGTGTTAGTGCCGATCTTTAAGAATAAGGGTGACGTGCAGAGTTGCAGTAACTATAGGGGGATAAAGTTGATGAGCCATACAATGAAGCTATGGGAAAGAGTAGTGGAAGCTAGGTTAAGGAAGGTAGTGGAAATTTGTGAGCAGCAGTATGGCTTCATGCCCAGAAAGAGCACAACAGATGCAATTTTTGCTCTGAGAATTTTGATGGAGAAGTATAGGGATGGTCAGAGGGAGTTGCACTGTGTGTTTGTAGACTTGGAGAAAGCGTATGACAGGGTGCCAAGAGAAGAGCTGTGGTACTGTATGAGGAAGTCAGGAGTAGCAGAGAAGTATGTCAGAGTGGTGCAGGACATGTATGAGAGGAGCAGGACAGTGGTGAGGTGTGCTGTAGGTCAGACAGAGGAGTTCAATGTGGAGGTGGGACTGCATCAGGGATCGGCTCTGAGCCCCTTCCTGTTTGCTATAGTGATGGACCAGTTGTCAGAGGAGGTCAGACAGGAGTCTCCTTGGACAATGATGTTTGCAGATGACATTGTGATCTGTAGTGAGAGCAGGGAGCAGGTGGAGGAAAACCTGGAGAGGTGGAGGTTTGCGCTGGAGAGAAGAGGAATGAAAGTCAGTGGTAGTAAGACTGAGTACATGTGTGTGAATGAAAGGGAGGGAAGTGGAACAGTAAGGTTACAGGGTGAAGAGGTGAAGAAGGTACAGGAGTTTAAGTACTTGGGGTCAACAGTCCAGAGTAATGGAGAGTGTGGGAAAGAGGTAAAGAAGCGAGTGCAGGCAGGTTGGAATGGGTGGAGAAAGGTGTGGGGAGTTCTGTGTGAGAGGAAAATATCATCGAGAATCAAGGGGAAGGTGTACAGGACAGTGGTGAGAGCGGCCATGCTGTATAGTTTAGAGACAGTGTCACTGAGGAAGAGACAGGAGTCAGAGCTAGAGGTAGAAGAGCTGAAGATGTTGAGGTTCTCTTTGGGAGTGACAAGATTGGACAGGATTAGGAACGAGTACATCAGAGGGACAGCTCATGTTGGACGTTTGGGGGACAAAGTTAGGGAGGCCAGATTAAGATGGTTTGGACATGTTCAGAGGAGGGAGAGTGAGTATATTGGTAGGAGAATGTTGGACATGGAGCTGCCAGGCAGGAGGCAAAGAGGAAGGCCAAAGAGGAGGTATATGGATGGAATTAATGAGGATATGAAGCTAGTGGGTGCAAGGGTTGAGGATGCAGAAGATAGGGATAGGTGGAGAGAGATGATTCGCTGTGGCGACCCCTGAAGGGAAAAGCCAAAAGAAGAAGAAGAAGAAGAAGATCATGGCATAAAGATTAGTTTGCGATCTCTAAAACACACCTGAAGAATGCAAACAAAACTATTGGAGATTAAAGGATGTAAGGAGCGTTATAAGAGCAGAGGTCAATCAACCTTCTACTGCCGCATCCAGCTGTACTTCCGTACATCCTGAGTGACAGGTGTCTCTTCCAATCAGAGGCAGGTTAGCTGTACGTTGTGTTGTTAAGTGGAGTTGCTTTGTGACCACAAAAAATGTCCTGTAAACAACTGTGATGAAGATGAAACTAGTGAACACATTTTGATAAACTATCCACGATCAGCAGAAATATGCCTCATTTATTGTAGTAAAGGTTAATGATTGAAATCATTAATAATGAGTGTTTTTATACAATATAATATTTCTTCACATTCTTTTTCTTTATAGTTTCATTTTTATATTTTTTATAGCTGTGCACCAATACACCAAGGCAAATTCCTTGTCCGTGTAAAAGCCACAGTACTTGGCAATAACGCTGATGCTGAGCCTGAGTCTGCGCTGCGTGTTGTTTTGGATGGATCTTGACCGCCATCTTGTGGCCAAATTTAGGAGCTTCACTCTCCCTACAAAGTATATTTGTAGTAAATAGCTAAAAACGGATAAATCCTTTAAGAAGTGTTTTTTTAATGCTTCTCTATGTTTGTTACAAAATGAGAATAATAAGAATAGTTTAAATATAATAATTATTAGGATGAATAATAAACAAAAAATAATAGTGTTGTAGATGGATCTTGACTGCCATCGCGTGGCCACATTTAGGAAGTGCACGTTACTCACAGCTTATCATTTTCTATTTGTAGGCTACTAAACTATGTATATAAAAAAGATGTCTTATCTTCTTTATTGTTTAATAGGGGCCGAAGACTTGAGAGAATCATTTTACCTTACATTGTACCTGAAAATGTCAAATAAATCACTTGTTGCACAGCACGTTTGTCAGAGACACATCCACCAACCTTTTATGAACTGTGTGTGTTGAATCACTATTTTGTAATATCAATTGCCTTAAAATTAATATATATTTATATGAAAATGTTGATCATTGCTTTAATAATTGTCCTTCATGCGTAAACAACCACCCTTAGTTAATGAACAAATTAAAATATTTACATTCCTGGTGCTAATTTTCTCTGCAGCACAAATACCTAAAGTAGATCATCTTCATGCATCCAACACTGTATTATAGCAGGGCAGGAAGTAACGATCTGTAATCTAATAGGATGGGGAAATTGATAACACAATAGATACACTACTTATTTACTACACAGGATACAAGATTGTCACACAATCTCACAAACATTAAGAAAATAACTTTTATATACAGAACATTTTTCATTGTCCTCCATCTTTCCATTCAATCCCATCTCTCCATGTATCCTAACTCTCCACCTCATCTTACGCCCCTGCTTAAATGAGACGGGGACATAGACGGGAGGATGTGCTGAGTCGGTGCTGCTGCTACTAGCCGTGTGGTCACCACGGTCACTTTTTAAGCTCTGTTATGAGCGTGGCGTGCACTTGATGAGAAGCTCTGTGTGGGTTTTGCTGTCCCACCAGCGCTGATGACAAACGGTGTGAAATTGAGCTTGGTGCACGTCCTGATATCCAGCCAGCCGCTGACCATAAGCTGTGTTCTGTTTTGGACTTTCCAGGGACTTTCTTGCTGGACAATTACATAATTCGATGTAACACTTTCCTTATTTTAAAAACTCTAATTCAGTATTGAACCCTGACCCTAACCCACAGCACTGTCATTTGTAAGGATTTATCATAAATTTTGTTAATACAGTAGTGAGTTTCTGATGCTGGACTACATCAGAGAAAGCTGAAACTGCTGTGTGTGTGTGTGTGCGTGTATATGTGTGTGTGTGTGTGTGTGTGTGTGTGTGTGTGTGTGTACCTCAGTGTCTCCAGTGTACAGTGTGGATTCTTCAGTCCAGCAGAGAGCAGCTTCACTCCTGAATCCTGCAGTTTATTGTAACTCAGGTCCAGTTCTCTCAGACTGGAGGAGTTTGAGGTGAGAACTGAGGACAGAGCTCTACAGCTTTCCTCTGTCAGATTACACACACAGACTGGAAGAGAAATGATGAAGTAGATTTATTTCTCTGATAGTGAAATGAGGTGTTTCCATCAGTTGGGAAATAAAGTGTCTACCTGAACACAAGGTTGTAATGTCAGGATAAAAATATAAAGTGAACAGTCTGTGTATAAACCTGGACTGCTCTTGGACAGATCCATGTGTCTCAGCTCATATGAGACGTATTTAACTTTCTGAAAGAAGATAACAGAGAGGTCACTCTGAACAAACACGTCTCTTTATTTCTAGCAGAGAGTTTTTCATACAGTGTGTTCAGCAGCTCTGGGGAAAGTTCTGCTGGAGAACATTTCCACACTGTCCTTTACTGCTTCATTACAGTGTGGTCAGTGTGTAGATCTGTGGACATTGTGCACACTTTTACTTTCTGTTACAAACATTTTCTGGAATATTTTTGCTCCCACAGAAGAACAGAAACAGGTGTATAAAATGATAGCAACTTTATGAGCACAGAGAACATCAGAATTTTCATCAGAACATTATTTTTGCACTTACAATAAATATTAATGAATTTACTCGGGTTACATTCAACTTTATTGGCATGTAAAAGTCAGTACATGTACAAAGCCAATGAAAGGCAGTTAGCATCTAACCAGAAGTGCATAAGTGGCGTATTTACAATAAATTATGAGTAAAGATACACATATATATTATAATATGCACATATTAAAGAAGTGAAAACAAATCACTGGCCTAAAACAACTCTTCAGTTCAGACATCAGGAACATTTCCTCATATAAATCACTGGAGTTTCACTTCATGCTGTTTTTTCTTCATGAAGCTGATGTGGCACTCGATCTAGAGTGGAGTCTCTCTTCTGTTTAAAGAGCTTTCATTTCTAATCATTCATTACATTTCTAACAATAAACCGCTTATCTGAGATTAAAGGTGAATGTCGATACAAACCGACACTGAGTTTTTAATCTGTTTCTCACTATTTCTATGAAGGAAATCTGTCAAAATCTGAGGTTAAACTAAGCAGAAGGGATATTAGATTTCGTTAGTGTTAAAATGATATTTATTTACACAAGCTGCTTTGTGACAATGCTCATTAAGTCATTAAAAAAGTCATTAAAGCTGTTCTCGGTTGCTTACACAGTTTTTCCAGTGACTTAAAGATGCACAACTATTAGAATCACAGTTCATCATTGTGTTTTATTGGCCAAGTACAATCATTGTTGAGCTGTTGTTGTGCTTCTCTATGACATTTTGGTCAAAACATAGGGTACTTACATACACATCCTCTAACACAGATTTCAAAATGATGGGCTGCAAAATCCCATTTACCATGAGCATTGTGTTTATAGTAAAGAGAAAGTCTGTGACTAGACAGTGCTAAGTGTGTGGAGATGAACAGTGACTTTGTTTTGACACACGTTTGATGTGTTGTATGTTAGACTCTTGCACAAATGTTGTAGGCAATAAGCTTTCCTTGTGAAAGACACTTGGAGTTTAAGAATGAGGTTAGTGTTGGAGAAAATGTTGCTCATTTACACATAAAACCTTACAGATTATAGTACATGTTTTATGTGAGAGAGCTGATCACGTGAGTCCCGAAGGGTGTCTTTGCATTCCTTTCTGTGTTGCACGTCATCTACCTAAACACTTAAATGTCGGCTCGGTTAAAATCGGACCTAGGAGTTTAGAATCCGGGCCTCGAGCCCGGATTCCACTGCAAAGTGATTTCACTAACATCCT
>JAUCMX010000146.1:0-21972 GCA_033459395.1 Hemibagrus guttatus | reverse complement strand
GTAGGTCAGCTCGGCGGGGCTGGGAAAAACACGTCTCGTCTCGACCAATCGATAATCGATCCACTTTCATGAAGAAGTTACTGAGAACTTCATTAGAGCCATGCTTGATGAACAGATCTTTGTGGAGATGTCAGACAGATTGTGTTTACATTCATTCATTTAACAAAATGTCTCAAAGTTTCCATTTTAATGTTGAGTAAATATATAAAATAGCATTAATATAATATTAGAACAGGTCTAGTTAATGGGTAACAATCCAGAGCTCGGGCCAGGGAGCAGACAAGCAGGCTATTCTCACCGTTTGCTAGCTGCAATGAGTTCAAAAAAGAGAGATAGAAAAAATTCATAAACCCTGAAATATCTGAAGATCCTCTGAGAACTCCAGCTGTGTCTATGTGACTATAATGGTGTTATTTGTTAAAGTGAGTTTTCAGCATCATCTAGTTGGAGGACTTGGATGAAGATCTGGTCACAGTTCACATCAAATTTATGTAGAAATACAGAACATTATAAAGGGTTCACAAGTTTCTAGCAGAATTGTACAGAATCTAGAAGTAGTGTTTATTCCTCATCATCAGGGGCGATAATAACCTAAATACAAGTTCATGTACAAAAGTGTAGCATTTAAAAATTTATGTATGGATTTTGACTAGTGATTTTAAATCATTGCAAGCTTTTTCTCAAGGTTCCTTTCAAATTATATGCAAATTTCAGAAAATATTTTAATAGACAATTCAAATTGTTTTTAGTTTCCAAGTCTGAGTATGAGAACCACAAATATCAGCCAAACTAAAAAGATATCGGAGGTGAATTAACACTTATCAGTTAAAACAATTGCAAGTTCAGAAATCTCCACCCACCCCACCTACCCTACCCTAACAGCCCCGCCCACCTCAACAGCCCCACCCATCTCACAAGGCAAAAAAGTATAAATAATCTTGGTACACTATGAAATTACAGAAATTACAATAATTCTGCTGACCTGAATAAATTATGCTTAATAATATCATTTGAAAATGGATGCATTTTTCGGCAGTTGGACAGAGGTCACTAAGGAAAATGCCAATGAATACATGGAATCACTTGGTAAGTGTTTATAATGATTTATAATCCCACTTTCTGTGTTTATAATGATTTCTAATCCCACTCTCAGAGCAATCGCGCCCAGTGACGTCCGCCGACGACCGGTAGCGCCGAGTGATGACCTCAGTCCCGCTAGAGCTGGGAAAACCCCCCCCAAAGGGGTGGGAGGGCGGGAGACAGGTACAGGCGATGCCCTCCTCCGCCGACGAGGGGTGAGGCAGCATTCCCCACGGAAAACCAGAGAGTGGAGCGACGTCCCTCACGGAAACAGAAGCGGAACGAGGGCTTTATAATCTATTATAATAATATAATATAACCACTCTCTGTGGTCATAATGATTTATAATCCTACTCTCTGTGTTTATAATGATTTATAATTCCACTCTCAGAGTTTATAATGATTTTTAATCCCAGTCTCAGTGTTTATAATGATTTATAATCCCACTCTCTGTGTTTATAATGATTTATAATCCCACTCTCTGTGTTTATAATGATTTATAATCCCACTTTCTGTGTTCATAATGATTTATAATCCCATTCTCTGGTGTTTATAATGATTTATAATCCCCCTCTCTGTGTTTATAATGATTTATAATCCCACTCTCTGTGTTTATAATGATTTATAATCCCACTCTCAGTGTTTATAATGATTTATAATCCCATTCTCTGGTGTTTATAATGATTTATAATCCCACTCTCTGGTGTTTATAATGATTTATAATCCCACTCTGTGTTTATAATGATTTATAATCCCACTCTCTGTGTTTATAATGATTTATAATCCCACTCTCTGTGTTTATAATGATTTATAATCCCACTCTTAGTGTTTATAATGATTTATAATCCCACTCTCTGTGTTTATAATGACTTACAATCCCACTCTTAGTGTTTATAATGATTTATAATCCCACTCTCTGGTGTTTATAATGATTTAAAATCCTATTGTCTGCATTTATAATGATTTATAATCCCACTCTCAGTGTTTATAATGATTTACAATCCCACTCTCAGTGTTTATAATGATTTATAATCCCACTCTCTGTGTTTATAATGATTTATAATCCCACTCTCTGGTGTTTATAATGATTTAAAATCCTATTGTCTGCATTTATAATGATTTATAATCCCACTCTCTGGTGTTTATAATGATTTATAATCCCACTCTCTGTGTTTATAATGATTTATAATCCCACTCTCTGTTTTTTTAATGATTTATAATCCCACTCTCTGTTTTTATAATGATTTAAATCCCACTCTTAGTGTTTATAATGATTTATAATCCCACTCTCGTGTTTATAATGATTTAAATCCCACTCTCTGGTGTTTATAATGATTTAAACCCCATTCTGTTTATAATGATTTATAATCCCACTCTCTGTGTTTTAATGTTTTTAAAATTTCCACTCTCGTTTTATAATGATTTAAACCCCACTCTTGTGTTTATAATGATTTATAACCCCACTCTCTTGTTTATAATGATTTAATCCCACTCTCGGGTTTTTATAATGATTTAAAATCCATTTCTGTTTATAATGATTTATAATCCCACTTTTGGGTGTTTATAATGATTTATAATCCCACTCTTGTGTTTATAATGATTTTAATCCCACTCTCGTTTTTATAATGATTTATAATCCACTCTCGTGTTTATAATGATTTATAATCCCACTCTCTGTTTTTTAAATGATTTAATCCCACTCTTGGTGTTTATAATGATTTATAACCCCACTCTCTGTGTTTATAATGATTTAAATCCCACTCTTGTGTTTATAATGATTTATAATCCCACTCTTGTGTTTTAATGATTTATAATCCCACTCTCGTGTTTATAATGATTTAAACCCCACTCTTAGTGTTTATAATGATTTATAACCCCACTCTCTGTGTTTTAATGATTTATAATCCCACTCTAGTGTTTATAATGATTTAAAAACCCACTCTCTGTGTTTATAATGATTTAAATCCCACTCTTGTGTTTATAATGTTTTATAACCACTCTCGTGTTTATAATGATTTAAATCCACTCTTGTGTTTATAATGATTTATAATCCATTTCTGTTTATAATGATTTAAACCCCATTCGGGGTTTTATGATTTATAATCCCACTCTCTGTGTTTATAATGATTTATAATCCCACTCTCTGTGTTTATAATGATTTACAGTCCCACTCTCTGGTGTTTATAATGATTTATAATCCCACTCTCTGTGTTTATAATGATTTAAAAACCCACTCTCAATGTTTATAATGATTTATAATCCCACTCTCTGTGTTTATAATGATTTATAATCCTACTCTCTGTGTTTATAATGATTTTAATCCCACTCTCTGTGTTTATAATGATTTATAGTCCCACTCTCAATGTTTATAATGATTTATAATCCCACTCTCTGTGTTTATAATGATTTATAATCCCACTCTCTGGTGTTTATAATGATTTATAATCCCACTCTCTGTGTTTATAATGATTTATAATCCCACTCTCTGTGTTCATAATGATTTATAATCCCACTCTCTGTGTTTATAATGATTTATAATCCCACTCTCTGTGTTTATAATGATTTATAATCCCACTCTCTGTGTTTATAATGATTTATAATCCCACTCTCTGTGTTCATAATGATTTATAATCCCACTCTTTGTGTTTATAATGATTTATAATCCCACTCTCTGTGTTTATAATGATTTATAATCCCACTCTCAGTGTTTATAATGATTTATAATCCCACTCTCTGTGTTTACAATGATTTATAATCCCACTCTCTGTGTTTACAATGATTTACAGTCTCACTTTTCAGGAGTAGCTGGACAGTTCCCTGCCAGGCCCGGGAGGGCGCTGGCGGGAGAATCCTGGAAGCCTGTTTGTCTGTGTGATTTCCTGCCCATTGTTCTCCATCCTGATTGTGTCACCTGTCCCTTATTACCTTGTTGTGTTTCCCTATAAAAGGGATCCTGGTGTGCATGTGTGGTGTGGGTCAATGTTCTGTGTATAGCTGTCCCGTGGGTGTTATGTTATGTTATGTTATGTTATGTTATGTTAGGTTTGGGGTTATGTGTGTTTAGTTTATTGTACCACGGAGTCTCGCGTTATGTTTGTTTTTCCCCTGTATTGTGTTTATGTTAATAAAATCAGTGCTTCGCTGAATCCTGCGCTTGGGTCTGTGCTTTCACGGCGTGCTGGAGCGCGCGGCACCACGGCGGTCGGGTTCGAGCCCCGCAGAGGGCGGGCAGGGTGGCCGGACGTGACACTCACTCTCTGGTGTTTATAATGATTTATAATCCTACTCTCTGTGTTTATAATGATTTATAATCCCACTCTCTGGTGTTTATGATTTATAATCCCACTCTCTGTGTTTATAATGATTTATAATCCCACTCTCTGTGTTTATAATGATTTTAATCCCACTCTCTGTTTTTATAATGATTTATAATCCCACTCTCTGTGTTTATAATGATTTTAATCCCACTCTCTGTTTTTATAATGATTTATAATCCCACTCTCTGTGTTTATAATGATTTTAATCCCACTCTCTGTTTTTATAATGATTTTAATCACACTCTCTGTTTTTATAATGATTTATAATCCCACTCTCTGTGTTTATAATGATTTATAATCCCACTCTCTGTTTTTATAATGATTTATAATCCCACTCTCTGTGTTTATAATGATTTTAATCCCACTCTCGGGTGTTTATAATGATTTATAGTCACACTCTCAGTGTTTATAATGATTTATAATCCCACTCTCAATGTTTATAATGATTTAAAATCCTACTGTCTGCATTTATAATGATTTATAATCCCACTCTCTGGTGTTTATAATGATTTATAGTCCCACTCTCAATGTTTATAATGATTTAAAATCCTACTGTCTGCATTTATAATGATTTATAATCCCACTCTCTGTGTTTATAATTATTTATAATCCCACTCTAAGATCATTTCAAGTTATTTGTGAGTCATTTTATTTCAACAATTAAAGAATCATTTTGTTTAGATTTTGGGCAATCTTTTTCCTAGGTCTTCCACCTGCTATGAGATTGTATATGTGGAACATGAAATCAGCGGTCATATTTTCACAAGATGGAGATTATATAGTCATGAAAGTTAAAATGTACGATGCCAGCAACAGATCTTTCACACTCAGATTCAAACTGGGTGAGGAATTTGATGAAAGCACCGTAGACTTCAGAGTCTGCAAAGTAAGTTCACAAAACTGCAGAGCTTCCTAAAATCAGCAAATTTATAATGCATTACATTTACAGTACAATGTCTAAGATTTTACACCATCTAGTATGGACTAGTTTTGATGTCTGTTAAAATAACAAATTATTTTCAGTCTGTCTTGAACCTGGAAGGAGGTAAACTTGTACATCTGCAGAAGTGGGATGGTAAGGAGGCCACAGCCTTTTATGAGATCCAAGATGAGAAGCTGATTGCAGTGAGGATATTTCTACATTTATTGTTTTCTGTTTGTAAGTTATATATGATTTTAAAAATCAGAGATAATAGTATATTTATTGTATTTTTTAGACTTTAATATTTGGGGATATTGAATCTGTGTGGACTTTTGAGAAGATCAAATGACCTACCAGCAGGAGGAAGGACATCTATGAAGATGAAAGATAATTATGAAATTATGGATAAAAGTTATTATTCAACCATATGTCCTGACACTTAGGCTGGAAACAGTTCATGAAAATCTGCAAAAACTAAATTCAATAAAGATCTGGAGAAAATGAGAAATGCGTTATGTGTGACACTCAATCATAAAAGAACAACACACAAGAAAACATTATATAGATGTTTATATTAATGTGTAAATGAGATGATTATTAGTCTTCTTTATGGAGTAAGACAGGGTTCTGGGGCTTTTGGACTTTAATGAAGAAGTTACTGAGAACTTCATTAGAGCCATGCTTGATGAACAGATCTTTGTGGAGATGTCAGACAGAGTGACTGTGTTTACATTCATTCATGCCCATGTGAGGACAGTTAGGTATTAATGAATATAATAGTTTGTTTTAGAAAATTAATACCAAAGCTCTTTCCCTGCATTTTTGATTAATTTTAAGGTATTTTTGCCCTGTTAAAATCAGTTTTGACACACAGTTTTAAAATAATTTTATTTAACAGAATGTCTCACAACTTAAGTAATTTATATGAAATAGCATTAATGTAATGTTAGAACAGGTCTAGGCTAATCCCGCCGTCAGCTTGCTGCAATGAGTTGAGACCCAGGGTTCACAATATAGAGACTGTGTCTTTTCCAAGCTAAACAAAAATTAAAAAATCCTGAAAAATCAGAAGATCCTCTGAGAACAGCAGCTGTGTTCATCCGGTAGGGAGTGAGAAAAAACTAGCAGTCTGGTGTACAGATTAAACACACCTTAAAACTTTATGTATGTTACATACCTTAACGTATGTAACCTGGTTCCCTGAGAAGGGAATGAAACTCTGCGTCATGACTGATGCTATGGGAATGCCTCATTGAGGAAGTTGTGTTTGAAGCTCTGTGCACACAAGCCAATTTAAAGGCTCGGATAGGGCATTTGTGTGAGCTATCGCCCAGAACAGGTTGGGAAGGATCCATGTGCAGCACAAATATAATCCAAAGCATCAGGCAAAAAAAATATTGATCCAAGGTAACCAGGCCAAAAGGTTCAAAACCAGAATAAACAATCCGCAAGGCAAGAGAGTCCAAATAACAATGAAAAAGACGTAATCCACAAAATCGGCCAAAAGAGTCAAAACCAGTAAATCTGTATATCGAGGCAAACAATCCAAAAAAACATTAGGTGACATTCGATGGTCGAAAGAAACAAACAAGGTCATGCACATAGACAATAAAGCAGAATAGTGCTGGGCAAAAAGGCTTGGTAGAGTACAAGATACAATATTTCACGTGGAGCGTTGTAACCACATTGCTTAAATGTTCTAGAAACAACTCGGAAGTGTTCCTCGGTGGTGCTCAGAATTCAGAGAGTGCTCCCTCTGGTGGACAGGTGCTGGTGGTGATGTTACAATATGACAAAGGGAATACATCCCAATAAGTCCACATAAGGGCATCTATGTCGCATTACTCCAGCTTCTATTTGTCTGAAGTAAGTGCATTCCCAAGGTGTGACAAGCAATGCTGCATCTCTTTCCCTTCTCAGGGAACTCAGTTACATGCATAACCTGGTGTAGTTTCCTTTCGAGGGAACTCAATGCTGTGTCATGACTGACGCTATGGGAACGTCGATTGAAGTCTCTCCCAGGGGCTTTGAGAGAGCACGAGCAAACCAGGAATAGAACATCATTTGGCCCAGAAGAGCTTCGGACCCTAGAGTGGGGTCCTGGTCCAGGTTATAGAACCTGATAAAGGTATTTGGAAAGGACCAGCCTGCGGCAGCACAAATTTCTTGGAGGTGAACACCCTTGGCAGAGCCATCTTTAGGGTCAGAAATTTCTCAGAGGTTGACTCCATGGGCTTAAAGAGAGCTTCCAGCAGCCCCTCTAAAACCACAGAGAAGTTCCAGGAATTAAGGAGTGGTCTGCAGGACGGCCTCAGCCACCTGGCACCACACAGAAAATGAGAGACCCGAGGGTGCCTACCCACGGAGGCCCCGAGTACAAGACTTTTAAAGTAACAGGTGACAGGCCCTGAAAAAGGCAAGACTGCAAGAACTCTAGCACTGTACTGACTGGGCAGTGAACTGGGTCCTGATTGTGCTGACCACACCAGAGGTGAAAAAGCCTCCTCTTCTAAGCATGTAGCTTTTTAATAGAGGGAGTCCTAGCATTCAACAGAGTCTCCACAACCTCAAATGAGAGGCCTCCCTCTAAGAACTGGTCCCCCTCAGGGGCCAGAGCTTCCACATCTCGGGGCGGGGGTGTAAGATTGCCCCCTATGCCTAAGAGAGGAGGAATCTCCCAAGGAGCACTGTCTAGTGTCAGAACTCAGAGTTCCCTCTGGGTGGACACTCTTCTGGGTGGTTATGAAGTCTTCTGCAATTACCTATATTTACCAAATACTTTGCTAAATTGTAAGAAAGAAAATAATGAAACTTCTTCAGGCTTGAATGAGAAGAAGCAAACCAGCTTTATTGGCACTCAAAAAACACAGCTTCAGGCCCGATGCGGTCAAGTGCAACACCCCCACACAAATTTCCCCTATATATAGGGGCCTTTTCACCCCTCCTTACACTTTTTTGTCAGCGCTTGTTTTGACAATAGATGATTATTCTGCTGAATATGCCCCATAAAATCAACCCCTCCTTTGTTTGTCCATAAATAGTGGCCTTAAGATTACCAAGCCGTTGGCCTCAAGGATACCAATTGCTAGGCCTTTAAGTCAGGCCTAGGCCTGTCTATCATAGTTAACAGGTTACAGTAATTTATACTTTAGGAACCTATTTATTATATTGCCTATATCAGAGTACTTGAGGGCTTGCTTTGTGGGGTTATCTGGCATTTATTTAGAGTATTAAGATGTTTCCCCTACCAATATTTAATTTGTCTTTTATTCAATTATCCTTGTTCATTGTTGGTTTTATTATCTGAGGGCTTAACCTTATTTGCTCTGCAGATAGTTCAGTTAGGTTTAGTGTAGTTTCCTCCCATATTTCTATCACAACCCCCCTTTTTGTATTTTCCCTCTACATCACCTCTGTGCTTGACTGCCATTCGGTGATTTTTTTATTTTGTTCCATGTTTTGGGTAATACCAGCCACTAGAAAATGTTCATTCACTGTTTTGATTTAACTTGGGCTTGGGCCCTGCCCCGCCTCACCTATAAACACCGCCACCTGCCATTTGCCTCCACATCATCTCACCTCTCACACTCCACTTCCATCTCTGACATCTCTGATTTTCCCCACGGAACCTTACAGCACCCCTCCACCTTACCTAGGTAAGTCAATTTCCCTATTTACCTATTTACCTACTTCTTATGCTTTCTCTCTCTCTCTGTGGTATACTTTGATTTTAGTACAATGTGTTCTTCTATTAATAATATATTAATTTCTCATTCGGTTGTTCTGTTCTACCAGTCAATTTCATATCTTGTTATTGTCCTATCTGAGAGTTGTTATGACATTCCCCTCTCCTGTTTCCAGGGTTGCCGTACACTTTGTTTTTAAGAACATTGGCCTTGCTGATTCTCACTATACCATGGTGCGTCGGCACAGCCGAGCACATGGCTTTGGCTTCACAGGCCAAAGGCCTCTCCGCCGACGCCTGAGACGCTGCTTTGAGAGTGCTTGCCTCTTAAGATTCTTCATTCTCCGTTTTTTATCTTACTATGTCTAATAAACTACTCACTACTTGATTATGAGTCTCTATTTTATTTTTCTTATCTTCTTCTTCTTTCGGCTTTTCCCTTCAGTGGTCGCCACAGCGAATCATGTCTCTCCACCTATCCCTATCTTCTGCATCCTCAAAACTTGCACCCACTAGCTTCATAACCTCATTAATTCCATCCATATACCTCCTCTTTGGCCTTCCTCTTTGCCTCCTGCCTGGCAGCTCCATGTCCAACATTCTCCTACCAATATACTCACTCTCCCTCCTCTGAACATGTCCAAACCATTTTAATCTGGCCTCCTTAACTTTGTCCCCCAAACGTCCAACATGAGCTGTCCCTCTGATGTACTCGTTCCTAATCCTGTCCAATCTTGTCACTCCTAAAGAGAACCTCAACATCTTCAGCTCTGCTACCTCTAGCTCTGACTTCTGTCTCTTCCTCAGTGACACTGTCTCTAAACCATACAGCATGGCCGGTCTCACCACTGTCCTGTACACCTTCCCCTTGATTCTCGCTGATATTTTCCTATCACACAGAACTCCCGACACCTTTCTCCACCCATTCCAACCTGCCTGCACTCGCTTTTTTACCTCTTTCCCACACTCTCCATTACTCTGGATTGTTGACCTCAAGTGCTGAAACTCCTGTACCTTCTTCACCTCTTCACCCTGTAACCTTACTGTTCCACTTCCCTCCCTTTCATTCACACACATGTACTCAGTCTTACTACGATTGACTTTCATTCCTCTTCTCTCCAGCGCAAACCTCCACAGGCTTTCCTCCACCTGCTCCCTGCTTTCACTACAGATCACAATGTCATCTGCAAACATCATTGTCCAAGGAGACTCCTGTCTGACCTCCTCTGACAACTGGTCCATCACTATAGCAAACAGGAAGGGGCTCAGAGCTGATCGCTGATGCAGTCCCACCTCCACTTTGAACTCCTCTGTCTGACCTACAGCACACCTCACCACTGTCCTGCTCCTCTCATACATGTCCTGCACCACTCTGACATACTTCTCTGCTACTCCTGACTTCCTCATACAGTACCACAGCTCTTCTCTTGGCACCCTGTCATACGCTTTCTCCAAGTCTACAAACACACAGTGCAACTGCCTCTGACCATCCCTATACTTCTCCATCAAAATTCTCAGAGCAAAAATTGCATCTGTTGTGCTCTTTCTGGGCATGAAGCCATACTGCTGCTCACAAATTTCCACTACCTTCCTTAACCTAGCTTCCACTACTCTTTCCCATAGCTTCATTGTATGGCTCATCAACTTTATCCCCCTATAGTTGCTGCAACTCTGCACGTCACCCTTATTCTTAAAGATCGGCACTAACACACTTCTCCATTCCTCAGGCGTCCTCTCACTCTCTAAAACCCTGTTGAACAAACTAGTTAAAAATTCCACTGCTGCCTCTCCTATACACTTCCAGACCTCCACCGGGATGTCATCAGGACCAACTGCCTTTCCACTTTTCATCCTCTTCAAAGCCTTCCTGACTTCATCCTTTCTAATCTTATCTACTTCCTGTTCCACAGAGTTCACCAAATCTACTGTTTTTTCCCCTCTCATTTTCCTCATACATCAGCTCCTCAAAGTACTTTTTCCATCTCCTCTGTACACTCTCCTCACTTGTGAGCACCCTTCCATCTTAATCCTTAGCAACTCTAACTTGCTGCATATCCTTCCCATCTCGTTCCCTCTGCCTAGCTAACCTCTACACTACCCTATGCTACACTCTCTCCCACAACCACTTTACAGTCACTAATCTCTTTCAGATTGCCTCTTCTACATAGGATGTAGTCTACCTGTGTTCTCCTACCTCTACTCTTGTAAGTCACTCTATGCTCCTCCCTCTTCTGAAAATAAGTGTTAACCACACCCATGTCCATCCTCTTAGCAAAGTCCACTACCATCTGTCCTTCAAGGTTCCTTTCCTTAACTTCAAACTTGCCTATCACCGCCTCATCACCTGTGTTCCCCTCACCAACATGTCCATTAAAATCCGTCCTTATCACCACTATCTCACCCGTGGGAATACTCTCCATCACCTCATCTAATTCACTCCAGAATCTCTCTTTCTCCTCTAACTCACAACCTACCTGTGGGGCATAACCACTAACAACATTCAACATCACCCCTTCAATCTCTAACTTCAGACTCATCACCCTGTCTGACACTCTCTTCACCTCCAGAACATTCCTCACAAACTCCTCCTTCAGGACCACACCTACCCCATTTCTCTTACTATCCACACCATAATAAAACAGCTTAAATCCTGCTCCTATACTACGAGCCTTGCTACCCTTCCACCTGGTCTCCTGTACACACAGTATATCCACCTTCCTTCTCTCCATCATATCAGCCAGCTCTCTACCTTTCCCTGTCATAGTACCAACATTCAGAGTTCCTATTCTCAGTCCTACACTCTTACCTTTCCTCTTCTCTCTCTGTCTGTGCACTCTCCTCCCTCCTCTACTTCTTCGACCAATAGTAGCCCAATTTCCACCGGCGCTCTGTAGGTCAACGGCACCGATGGCGGTCGTTGTTAACCCGGGCCTCGACCGATCCGGTATGAAATACATACTGATGATTCGCATGGTTAAATTTGGCAACGTTTTACGCCGGATGCCCTTCCTGACGCAACCCTCTCTATTTATCCGGGCTTGGGACCGGCACAGAAGTCACTGGACTGTGACCCCCATGGCTAGATTATTTTATTTTTCTTATTATACTTTTTTCTATCCATATGCTATTGTTCGTAAATTTTAACTGTCATCTAAAGGTTATACTGCTTTGATATTGATTTAATCTGAGGATAGTAAAGTGAGATTAATGGATTATGGATTAAAATAAGTAAAGAACAGAGTTGCTCAATCTGAGTAATTTGTTACGGATTAAATGATTATTAGATGATTACTGATTAACGTAGATATCAGTCTAATTATTATTGAATGCTTAAATGATTCGAGTAGATAGTAAATTAGATTAAATCTACTACTAATTTAAATGATTAAAGTAGATTAGAGTAACAAAGGATTTAAGGATTAATTTTTTGTAGTTATAATAGGCTAGAAGTAGAATTATGACTTGATTAGAATTTGATTCATGCAATGCCTGATTCTTCAAGGAAATTTTCAACAATAGGAGGGAGACTGTGACCCAAACTCGAGTGAGCCAGAATGAAACCACTAGGAGAAGGTGGAATCGATAGTGGTGCACTTTGGCTAGTAGCAGCCAACTACTGGGAGCAGAGCTATCAGAGGAAAGACATACAGGTGTACATCTGTAGAAGAAGAAGAAGAAGTGGGGGCATGAAGCCTTTATTATCACCACACATACATTACAGCATAGTGGAATTATTTTCTTCGCATATCCCAGCTGAGGAAGTTGGGGTCAGAGCGCAGGGGCAGCTATGATACAGCGCCCCTGGAGCAGCTATGATACAGCGCCCCTGGAACAGAGAGGGTTAAGGGCCTTGCTCAATTGCCCAACAGTGGAGCTTGAACCCCCGTTCCTCCGATCAACAACCCAGAGCCTCAACCACTTGAGCCACCACTTCTGGTATGCTTCAACCCAAAAGGCAAACCTGAGGAACTTCCTGTGTTCTGGCAGAATGCCTACATGAAAATAGGCATCTTTGAGGACTATCGTCACAAAATGAGTGTGAGCATCTTGAACTTGAATGTCTTCAGCGGCCACAGGTCAAAAATTGGACACAGCCCCCGTCTTTCTTGGGAACAACAAAATACCGGCTGTAAAAGCTTGAGGGGAACATGTTCTATGGCCCCTTTCCTCAGAAGTGAAAGAAGTTCCTTTTGGAGGAATGTGGTTTGGTGCTCTGAAACAGCAAGCTTGAAGGTGCAGACCTGGGGGATAAATTCATTCAGAAAAGGGAGTAAGGGCAGACCTTACTGACAGGGGGCAGGAGGTAGGAGAAGCCACCCTATAGTTAGGGAGGAGGTCCCAAGGTGTAGCTGGTCAGCCCAGGCTGAACACTGCGGTGAGGGGTAAATTCACTGAACACCACCAACTGGTGCCTCACCTCTTGGTGCTGGTAGATGATAGTGCTCACATGTTGAACAGGCTCTGAGGCAAAATTGGGGCATCCATGAGAAAGTAGTTATCTCTGTCCTTAATCCTTGTTAAGTTAAGCCATAGGTGCCTCTCCATGGCTACTAATGCAGCCATAGAATGGTTTATTGTGCGGGCCGTGCTTCGTGGCATGGAGTGTGAGATCCGTGGCTTGGTGTAGTTCGGAGATTGTCTCAGCGCTAAATTCCTGCCACAGTCAAGCTCTTTAAGCAGTTCAGGCTGGTAGGCCTGCAAGACCACCATGGTGGGCAGGGACACACCAGCTTGGCCTGCTGCCATGTAGGCCTTCCTCACAAGGGCTGAAGTGACTCTACACGGCTTATAAGGGTGCGCAGAATTCTTCCATACCAACAATGGCCGAATAATTAGAAGAGGCTGGGAGAAAAAGGTGTCCAGAATAAGGATTCCTCCAGGATATTTATACCTCAGCATGGAGGTCAGGGAAAAATGGCAACTGTCTGCATGTGTCACAGACACGCCAGGCTCTACCCTCACCCAATCACAACGCACTCCATCTCCTGAGTATTAACAAGCCACACCTGACACTCATCAGCACCAGTCATTACAGCAGCATAAAAGACACTCCAGACCAATCTGGACAGTCACTGTCCGATCTCGTTAACGCATACCTACCTGTTATGCTTGTCTCTAGGACTCTTCTAACGTGTACTTACCTGTATCCAGCGTTCCCCGTGATTCCTTGTGTCTCTTTGTCTCCTGTGAGTGTCAGTGTGTCTCGTCCGCTCTACTTCTGCCTGCATCCGTGATCCCCGGGAAGGATAAAAACTGGTATCAGATCCAGAATCATCTTACGTCATGGGCTTAACCTCCTCTCACGCATCTGCACTCTGCCCGCCATCTCTGGTTGTTCAATAAACCCCATCTTAACTACACTTGTGTCTTCGCTCCCTTCTGTATGTAACAGAAGATCGGACCACACTGTCAAAACAGTCAAGATGAGCAATCAGGATCCCGTTCAAGACCTGGTTGAGGTACTTCGCCGCGCGCTCACCAGCACTCCCACGCCAGCACCTCCAGCAACCACTTCCGCATTCACCACTGCATCTCCTTCGCCATCTGCGGTTGCCAGTCCCATAGCCAAACCGGCGCCCTTCACTGGCTCGGTGGAGGACTGCAACGGATTCTTACTGCAGTGTTCGCTGGTCCTGGAGATGCAACCGCACTTGTATCCTGATGACCGTTCTAAGGTGGCCTTCATAATCTCTCAACTCGATGGAAAAGCTCTTCGCTGGGCTGAACCACTTTGGACACGGGGAAATCCCGTTGTAAAGTCGTTGTCAAGCTTCATTAATCATTTCAAGGAAGTTTTTGGGAAATCGGCTTGGGATTCATCTATCGGTGAGAGATTATGCAATTTGAAACAAGGTCTAATGTCTGTGTCTGATTATGCCCTCCAGTTTCAAACCCTAGCTGCAGCAAGTGGATGGAATGAACATATGCCCTTATTACCACCTATCATCAAGGTCTTGATCCACGTGTGCGGTTGCATCTCTCTGCATACGAGGACTCCATTGGGCTCGAGAAATTCATCCAGTTATCCATCAGATTCACCACTCATATGCAGCTGTGTCTCGAAGAGCACCAGGGCCAGCCGTTGTTCCCATCTATCCCCTGCCAGCCAGAATCCGTCAGCCATCCAGAACCAGCCAACGAACCCATGCAAGTAGACAACTCACGTCTTTCGTCTGCTGAGCGGCTGACCCAGAATCTCTGTTTTTATTGCGGCCGTGTGGGGCATTACATCTCTGAATGCCCCACTCATCCAGGGCGACCTATGGTGAGTGTTATCATGCCTACGCTGAATAAGATGAAACCACTCACTATTGTTGTGAACCTTACTGCTGCCGACTTCTGTCTTTCAGCTAATGCGCTCCTCGATTCGGGGTCAGCTGGAAACTTCATCTCCAGAGCCCTCTGTTGCCAGCTCCAACTCAAGACCACCGCCACGCCGAAGATATACCAGATCCACTCGGTAATGGGAAAACCTCTTCACCAAGTGTGATACAGTGTTGGACCTCTTCATCTTCAAGTCGGTATTCTCCACACGGAGGAGATCCATCTGCTGGTTCTGGAGGATTCAATGGCTGACGTGATTCTAGGGCGCCCCTGGCTTGAGCAGCACAACCCCATCATCTCCTGGAGGACAGGAGAGATCCTGAAGTTCAATTCAATTCAATTCAATTTTATTTGTATAGCGCTTTTAACAAAGAGCATTGTCTCAAAGCAGCTTTACAGAACATAAGAAACAATAAACATACAAACAAACAATCCTAGATGTTAGACAAAATTTTCCCTAGTGAGCGAGCCTGAGGTGACTCAGGCGACTGTGGCAAGGAAAAACTCCCTTAGATGGAATTAGGAAGAAACCTTGAGAGGAACCAGACTCAAAAGGGAACCCATCCTCATCTGGGTGACACACGGAGAGTGTGATATGAACAATGTCCTTTCTGCATTAGTTGTGTAATGCAGATACAGCATGTGTTATGCGTAAAATGTCCACATAGGGTTGGCAGTGCTGCTTTGATTACTCCAGTCCCCAGAAAGCAGAACCCGGCTGGAGCTGGTCCATCTCTGGATGCCACCGGAGCTGGCACAATCTCTGTGTGACTCGGGGGTGGGTAAAAGAAGGGAAACAAATGGAAAGGGATTAGCATAGCTGCTATTCATAATATTAGGAGGCACTAGATGATGATGTGCATTTAATCGGATGTATTGGAGTACAAGGTTATGGGATTTATTAGGTGTATGCCTGGCTAAAGAGATATGTCTTTAGTCTACATTTGAACTGGGAGACTGCGTCTGAGCCCCGAACACTGTCAGGAAGACTGTTCCAAAGTTTAGGAGCTAAATAGAAAAAGCTCTACCCCCTTTTGTAGACTTTGATATTCTGGGAACTACCAGAAGTCCGGAGTTTCGAGATCTTAAGGAGCGTGATGGATTGTAATGTGTTAGAAGACTGGCTAGATACGTGGGAGCTGAACCATTTAGAGTCTTGTATGTAAGAAGTGCTAGTTTATAATCAATTCTAAACTTAACAGGTAGCCAGTGCAGGGATGATAATATTGGGGTTATATGGTCATACTTTCTTGACCTGGTAAGGACTCTAGCAGCTGCATTCTGGACTAACTGTAGCTTGTTTATTGAAGATGCAGGACAACCACCAAATAACGCATTACAATAGTCCAGTCTGGAGGTCATGAATGTGTGAACTAGCTTTTCTGCATCAGATACAGATAAAATGTTCCTAAGCTTGGCAATATTTCTGAGGTGGAAGAAGGCTATTTTTGTAATGTCGGAAATATGTTTTTCAAAGGACAAACTGCTGTCTAATATTACGCCCAGGTCTTTCACTGTAGAGCTAGTAGTAATAGAACATCCTTCTAAGTACAGGTTGAATTTTGAGAGCTTCTGTGTACTGGTTTTTGGACCAATCAGTAATATCTCTGTCTTATCAGGATTTAGTAATAGAAAATTATCAGTCATCCAGTCTTTAATATCTTTAACGCACTCTGTTAATCTAGACAGTTTAGATATTTCATCTGGTTTTGATGAGATATATAACTGTGTATCGTCAGCGTAACAATGGAAACTAATCCCATGCCTTCTAATAATGTTGCCTAAGGGAAGCATGTATATTGAGAAAAGCAGAGGTCCAAAAACTGAACCTTGTGGGACCCCATATTCCACTGGCATTACACTGGACATTTCTCCATTTAAATCTACAAAATGGTATCGATCAGACAGGTAGGATCTGAACCATTTTAATGCCTGTCCCTGAATACCTATGTGATTTTGTAAGCGGTCTATGAGAATGTTATGATCTAAAGTGTCGAATGCAGCACTAAGTCAAGTAAGACTAATATTGAGATGAAGCCTTGGTCCGAAGCTAAAAACAAGTCATTTGTGATCTTAACTAGTGCAGTTTCTGTGCTATGATGGGGCCTGAAACCTGACTGAAATTCTTCAAGGATATTGTTTTCCTGTAAGAAGGAGCATAATTGAGTAGACACAACCTTTTCTAATATTTTAGATATAAAGGGAAGGTTTGAAATCGGTCTGTAATTTAATAAGTCATTAGGGTCTAGTTTAGGTTTCTTAAGAAGAGGCTTAATAACTGCCAGCTTGAAAGGTTTAGGGACGTGACCTAAACATAACGAGGAATTAATAATGTTGAGGAGAGGTTCTCCAGCTGTGTGTATCACTTCTTTCAGTAATCTAGTTGGAATTGGATCTAACAAACATGTTGTTGAATTAGCCGTGGTGATAAGTTTATACAGCTCTTCCTTCCCTATACCTGTAAAGCATTGTAGCTTTGAATGTGGAGCTTTAGGTTTGGGCTAGATCACCGGATGCTGTCAAAGGTTGAACATCCATTATTTTGTTCCTGATACTATCGATTTTGTCGGTGAAAAAGTTCATAAAGTCCTCACTATTAAGCTGTGATGGAGTATTTTCTTCAGATATCTGATGTTTTGTCAATCTAGCCACTGTACTAAATAAGAATCTGGGATTGTTTTGGTTTATTTCTATAAGTTTGCTCAAATGCTCAGCCCTAGCAGCTTTTAGAACCTGTCTATAGTTAGACATACTGTCTTTATACGCAATTCTGAAAACTTCTAATTTAGTTTTTCTCCACTTTCGCTCGAGGTTACGGGTTTTCTCTTGAGGGCGTGAGTATGACTATTATACCATGGTGCAGGTGTTTTATCTCTGACCTTTTTTAATCGGATGGGAGCAACAGTATCTAGTGTGCTGGAGAAAAAAAATGCCTATGCTGTTAGTTAATTCATCTAGGTCATCTGCATTTAGGGGTCTGGTGAGAAATTGAGACAGATCCGGTAGATTACTTGTGAGTCTGTCTTTAGTGGTCGGGATAATAGTTCTACCGAGTCGATAACGAGGGGAGACGTGTCTAATATGTTCTACAGGTAGAGTGTACACTAAGAGGTGATGGTCTGTGATATCATCACTTTGAGGTAGAACAGCTATATCAGTGACATCTGTTCCATGTGATATAACTAAATCTAGTGTATGGTTAAAACAATGAGTTGGTCTAGTAATGTTTTGTTTAACCCCAAAAGAATTTAATAAATCCATAAATGCGAGTCCTAAGGCATCATTGGAATCGTCTACATGAATGTTAAAATCTCCTACAATCAACACTTTGTCATAATTAATCAGTAGGTCTGAGAGTAAATGTGCAAACTCTTTAAGAAAATCAGCGTAGGGCCCCGGGGGTCTATATACGGTGGGCCCGCGCAAGATATAGTAGAGATTTTTTATTTATGTCTGTGAGTGTAACATTAAGGACAAGCACTTCGAATGAGTTAAACCTGGGTCCTGTTTTCTGAGTAACGTTAAGAGAGTTGCTATAAAAGTTGCAACACCACCTCCACAACCAGTCTGACGGGGCTCATGCTTATAGCAAAAGCCTGACGGAGTGGACTCATTCAGACTAATGAATTCATTTGGTCTAAGCCAGGTTTCAGTAAGGCAGAGTGTATCAAAACTATAATCTGAGATCATTTCATTAACAATAAGTGCTTTCTGTGCAAGGGACCTAATGTTGAGAAGCCCAAACTTTAGAAATTGTTTTTTTTTAAATTATTTGGTGTTTTTCAGGTATAACTGCGATTTTCGAGGGCTATTAATGAATTTATTCTTTGATCTCACTATTCGGGGAACAGACACAGTCTCTATAAGATGAGCTATATGTGCACTCGTATCAATCTGGTGAGCTGAAGTGGGGTAACCAATGTTTTAATGACTGTTTTCCTAAGTTTCCGGTTCCAAGTCTTCCAAGTTCTGAAGAAATCCAAGTATATGCTACTTCTGTGGAAAGTCCACCCGAGAAACATTCAACGGACATCCCTGCCTGTTACTCCCACTTCAGTGATGTCTTCTGTCCAAAAGAAGCCTCCAAGCTGCCTCCTCATCGGCCATGGGACTGCACAATTGACCTCACCCCCGGTGAGCCAGTGCCCAGAGGGAAAATCTACCCCCTATCCATCCTGGAGAAGAAGGCCATGGAGGAGTACATAAACGAAGCTCTGTCACAAGGCTACATACGCCTTCTACTTCCCCTGCTGCTTCAAATTTTTTCTTCGTGGTGAAGAAGGACGGAGGTTTGCGGCCCTGCATCGACTACAGAGCTTTGAACAAAATCACCGTAAAATTCAGGTACCCACTTCCTCTCGTCCCATCAGCGCTGAAACATCTACGCGGCGCCACTGTGTTCACCAAGTTGGACCTCCGCAGCGCCTATAATCTCATCAGAATACGTGAGGGGAACGAGTGGAAGACAGCGTTTGTGACCCCTACTGGCCACTATGAATATCTTTTCATGCCGTATGGACTTGTCAACGCCCCCTCCGTATTCCAAGACTTCATGCATGAGGTGCTCCGGGAGTTCCTGCACAAGTCAGTTCTGGTCTACATAGATGACATCTTGATCTACTCCCGGAGCATGGCCGACCATCGCCAACACATTGTGGCGTTCCTCCAACGCCTCAGGGACTACCAGCTGTTTCTCAAAGCCGAGAAGTGTACTTTCCATCAGCCCTCAGTGCAATTCTTGGGATATAACATTGATCGCAGTGGCATCCGCATGGATGAGAGGAAGGTAACAGCTGTCAAAGACTGGCCCATTCCCACATCGGTGAAAGAATTACAAAGGTTCCTGGGTTTTGCAAACTTCTGCCGCCAATTCATCCAAGGGTTCAGCTCCATCACCAGTCTGCTTACAAGTCTCCTCAGGAATAAGCCCAAGTCTCTGTCCTGGACTCCAGCTGCCACGCAAGCTTTTGATACACTCAAGACAGCGTTTACAACTGCTCCCCTCCTGGCTCACCCTGATCCAGATCTCCCTTTCGTTGTGGCGGTAGATGCCTCAACCACAGGAGTGGGAGCGGTCTTATCCCAGCAGCAGGGGAATCCCCGTAAACTCCACCCATGTGCCTTCTTCTCCCGCAAACTCAACCCGGCGGAGGTATCAGATCCAAAATCATCTTCCGTCACGACCCTTAACCCCCTTTCACGCATCTGCAATCTCCCCACCATCTCTGGTTGTTCAAAAAAACCCCATCTTAACTATACCTGTGTCTCCGCCCCCCTTCTGTATGTAACAGCATGGAGGGTATGGAAACCTGTAAACCCTATGCTCTAAGCTGAGCCACGAGGTGCAGAAACTTGGCCAGAAAAAACACCTAAGCTTACAGAGAGGAAGCATCTCACAATGCACGCAGCCAAAGTTCGGGACAAACCGGACAAACAATTGACAAACATACACAGAGCACTTCCTGAAGGCAAAGAAGCTGGAGTAATGTGACGTAGATGCCCTTATATGGACTTATTGGTGCATATTAACTTCGTCACGTGTCCTATCCAAGCCTTTCAATTGACGTGTGTGCACACAGAGCTTCAGACACAACGTCCTCAATGAAGCATTCCCATAGTGTCAGTCATGACATAGCATGACAAGATTGAGTTCCCTTTAAAAGGAACAGACCACTTTTAAATTAGAATGTAAATGATATCAAATTATATTGCTAATATTTCAAGTGTTGAAAGAGAGCTTACTGAACTACAGAAAATCTGCTAGATCAGCATATTGTTACGGTGGGCAAGATTCCATGTGGGACCACTAGGGGGCTTTCAGCAGGGGTTGTCCTGTCATGTTTGTTTTTGTTTATGTCTGCCATGTTTGTTCTAGCCTTGCCTTATCCTAATGTGTTCCTGCCTCTGTTCACCTGATCCCAATGTTCCCTGTGATTTTTTTCCCCTATTCATAGTGTTGTCTGTGCCCTTATCATTTGCTAGTCCTCTTTAAAAATGGCGTGAGTAGTGTCGTGCATCTGTTCTATGTTTGCTGTTTTTCATTTAATAAACCCCTGTCGTTGTCTACCCTCGCGTTGAGTCTGTTCCATCTCGCCGGACACTACCGGCCGTAACACATATTTTCTACAGATCTTATGTGTTGTGCCACTGTTATATGATTGGCCGATTAAGGTAAGGTACTTTATTGTCACTGTATACAATACAATGGAAATTAGTTGACAACTCAAACAGCAAAAAGGGGGAAAAAAGATAGAGGTTTTCTTCTCACAAGCTGGGGAATAAATAATCTTCTAAAACACAACATGCTGTCAGGTGAATGAAGAATCAGCGTTTTTTCAGGAGACGTTTTTCATTATTACTTTATCTTGACTATTTAAAATGTAAGATTCTGCATTATTTCTAGGTTTCTATTTAAATGTCAGCAAATTTGTGATATTGATTATCTTAAATGTTATGTGCAAAACATCAGATTATCCTCATGTCTAATTTATTCTACTGAAGTGGGTGTTCAGATGACAGTCTGATAGATTTGATCTAAAGTGGATCATAATTTTTTTGGTAATTATTACCATTACCATTATTGGATCATAATGGTGATGGCTTTGGACTGCAGCTAATTTAGAATCCCACTCTCTGGTGTTTAT
>JAUCMX010000145.1:0-22467 GCA_033459395.1 Hemibagrus guttatus | reverse complement strand
TCAATGAAGTATTGCTAAGTTACTCTTATCACTCTGAGGACTCTGACTGCACCTGCCAGGAAGGATAATTAAGGCCAGCGTTCGTCGCATCCCTTTGTACAGGGGTGACTTGTATCGTATAGAAAGTAATATTATGAAACAACCACAAAACAAATCGGTTCCTTTTATCAGTTGTGCTCAGTGTCAGTGTCTGTTTCAGGAAGGGGCTTTAGCGGGCCATGTGCTCCAAGACGAGTTACTGTGACACAACAACCCAAATTTGAACCTGTTTATGTGCAGTGATAGACAGATAGAACTGTCCACGACAGCCACACTGACACAAAAGACTTCAGAAACGTATACAAGCACATCCTCCTGAGCTGGAAATATTCCCTCAGCAGGGACCTGCACCCCAGAGACATTTATTAGATATTTTAGTTCTCAGTTTCTTTTCATCTTTTCTCAAACTTAACTAATTCTCAATAAGAAAAGATTCATAAGAAATGTTTTTGCTATTTTGTTCTTTCCTTCGCAAGTGGCTTCAAAATATATTCTGGTTATATTTGTTAAATTGTTTATTTGTTCTTTTTTTTTTTAAACAGAACCTGTTTACACAATTTGATAAAAAATGTTTAAAGAAATGATGTACTATTGGAAGACTGCCATGATAACTATAGGAAACAATACATAATCCATACTGCATGCAAATTTCCCAATTCACAGGCAGATATAAATACACTGCAAGTACATGGCAGTCTCTGTGTTTGGTTGTGTACACCAGAGGAATCATGAGCTGGCCTTTTCTTCTTCTTCTGATATCCTGTGTGCCTTGTGAGTAAACACATCTCTCACACCGTACTCAGCTTTTTACATACTGCATATTTCAGTCTGTGTTAAGTCCACTCTCCTTTTTTCAGATGTGCGTTGCATCAGCCTGACCTCGTCTCCTGATGAGGTTAAACCGCCTGGAGCCTCCGTGAAGTTGTCCTGTCAGATTTCTGGCTATGCCCTCACTAGCTATGGAACAGGCTGGATCAAGCAAACTCCACGGAAAGGCTTAGAGTGGATCGGGATCATATGGGGTGGTGGAAGCATAAACTATGGAGCTTCCTTTAAAACTCGTTTCAGCATCTCCAGAGACACGAGCAACAATGTGCTTTACTTAGATATCAGCAGCCTGGTGTCAGAGGACACGGCTGTTTATTACTGTGCAAAGACAGACACAGATGTACAGCTCAGTGCTAGGGGTGTACAAAAACATCAACATCAACATCAATAAAAATGCAAGGATGTTCAAACAAGGATGCCCCTAGAGGGCAACACTACAATATATTATACACACCCAACATTTTTTCTGTGTGTTTTATTTTGTGCTTAATATAAAGATGTATGTAATTAATATTTTGTCTCTCATCAATTATTAAATTGGTAAGTTTAACTAAATTAAACAACACGATTTCCCCTAATTTAAAGTGAAATGCATGTGTCAGTTTTTATCCACTCCAAAACCAAATAAATAAAAATATATAAATATATTTGATAAAATTAACAGAGACACACATCACTTGACACATTTCCCTAAGTAATTACACTGATTAGTACATCCTCAGCTTGAGTCTCAGGATTTATTGCCTCTATAGTGGTCATGGAATCAGAATCAGAATCAGAATCAGAAAGAGCTTTATTGCCAAGTATGTTTGCACATACAAGGAATTTGTTTTAGTGTAACAGGCTCCAGTGCACAGAGATAACAATAACAGTACAAATAACAACAGAAAATAGAATGAGAAATAAAAAATAAAAAATAAAAAATACACATATTTAAATAAGAAAATAGAGTATTTGTATATACAGAATAGAATAGAATGAATTGAGATGTAGGGATGTGGGTGTGGTAATAAATATGAGGTTATTGCACTTTTAATTTTTATTTTTATTATTGCCCAATGCTGGGAACATTCAACTGTTCAAAAGGTAGATTGCTTGGGGGAAGAAACTGTTCTTGTGCCTGGCTGTCCTGGTATTTGCTGCTCTGTAGCGTCGGCCAGATGGCAAAAGGTCAAAAAGGATATGGCCTGGATGTGAGGGGTCCAGAGTGATTTTCAGAGCCCTTTTCCTCACTCTGGATGTATACAGTTCCTGAAGGGTGGGCAGGGGAGCACCAATAATCCTTTCAGCAGTTCGAACCGTTCTCTGTAGTCTTCTCATGTCTGATTTTGTAGCTGAGCCAAACCAAACAGTTATAGACGTGCACAGAACAGACTCGATGACGGCTGAGTAGAAATGTATTAGCAGCTCCTGTGGCAGGTTGAACTTCCTCAGCTGCCGAAGGAAGTACAGTCTTTGTTGGGCCTTTTTGATAGTGGCGTCTATGTGAGTGTCCCACTTCAGGTCTTGAGAGATGGTGGTGCCCAGGAACCTGAATGACGCCACTGTTAGTACAGTGCTGTTCATGATGGTGAGTGGGGGGAGTGCAGGGGTGTTCCTCCTGAAGTCCACTATCATCTCCACTGTTTTGAGCGTGTTGAGCTCCAGATTGTTACGACTACACCAGGCAGCCAGCTGCTCAATCTCCTGTCTGTAAGCAGACTCATCACCGTCCTGGATGAGGCCGATGACTGTAGTGTCGTCCGCGAACTTCAGGAGCTTGATAGATGGATCAGTGGAGGTGCAGTCATTGGTGTAAAGGGAGAAGAGCAGTGGGGAGAGGACGCAACCCTGGGGGGCGCCAGTGCTGGTGGTGCGGCTGTTTGACTTGAATTTCCCCAGTTTCACTAGCTGATGCCTATCTGTCAGAAAGCTGGTGATCCACTGACAGATAGAGCTAGGGACAGAGAGCTGGGTTAGTTTGGTCTGGAGGAGTGTTGGGATGATGGTGTTAAAGGCCGAACTAAAGTCCACAAACAGGAGCCTCACATAAGTCCCTGATTTGTCCAGATGCTGTAGGATGAAGTGCAGTCCCATGTTGACTGCATCATCCACGGACCTGTTTGCTCGGTAAGCAAACTGCAGGGGGTCCAGTAAGGGTCCAGTGATGTTCTTCAGATAAGCCAACACCAGTCTTTCAAACGACTTCATGACCACAGACGTTAAAGCAACAGGTCTGTAGTCATTAAGTCCTGTTATCTTGGGTTTCTTTGGGATGGGGATGATGGTGGAACGTTTGAAGCAGGCAGGGACTTCACACAGCTCCAGTGATCTATTGAAGATCTGTGAAAAGATGAAGGCCAGCTGGTCAGCACAGGTTCTCAGACAGACTGGTGTGACACCGTCTGGGCCTGGTGCTTTTCTTTTCTTCTGCTTCAGGAAGATCTGACGCACATCATCTTCACTGATCCGAAGTGCAGGAGGGGGGGAGAGGGGGGTTGCTGGAGGTGTTAATGGCTGTATAGAGAGATGTTCAGATGGGGCATGGGGTGTTAGACCGGCAGTTTCAAATCTGCAGTAAAACTCATTCAGGTCTTCAGCAAGTTGTTGATTGGCCTCAGTGCTGGGGGATGGTGTCTTGTAGTTTGTGATGTATTTCAGGCCTTTCCACACTGAAGCAGGGTCGTTGGCAGAGAACTGGTTTTCCAGCTTTTTAGCATAGCTCCTCTTAGCCACCCTAATCTCCTTATTAAATGTGTTTCTGGCCTGATTGTACAAGACTCTGTCCCCATTCCTGAAGGCATCCTCTTTGGCCTGACGAAGATGTCTGAGTTTTGATGTGAACCATGGCTTATCATTGTTGAATGTTAAATAAGTCCTGGTAGGGATGCACATGTCTTCACAGAAACTGATGTATGATGTTACAGTCTCTGTGAGCTCATCCAGATCAGTGGCACCAGCTTCAAAAATACTCCAATCAGTGCATTCAAAACAGGCCTGTAAGTCCTGTTCTGTTTCACTGGTCCATCTCTTTACAGTCCTTACTACAGGTTTAGCAGATTTAAGTTTTGGCCTGTATGTAGGGAGAAGATGAACCAGGCAGTGGTCAGAGAGTCCTAAAGCTGCTCTGGGGACAGAGCGATATGCATCCTTTATTGTGGTGTAGCAGTGGTCCAAAATATTTTTGTCTCTGGTGGGACACGAAATGTGCTGTTTGAATTTTGGCAGTTCATGTGAGAGGTTTGCTTTATTAAAGTCCCCGAGAATAATGATAACAGAGTCCGGGTGTTGTTGCTCTGTGTGTGTGATCTCATCAGCCAGGTGTTGTAGAGCCGAGCTCACGTGTGCTTGCGGTGGAATGTAAACACTCACAAGAATGAATGAGGAAAACTCCCGCGGCGAGTAGAACGGTTTACAGTTGATGAAGAACGCTTCCAAATCGGGACAGCACATCTTCTTCAACACTGTAACATCTGTACACCACCTTTCGTTGATGTAGAAGCATGTCCCACCGCCACGCGATTTCCCCGCTGATTCTGCGACCCGATCCGCTCTGAACAGCTGGAAGCCCGGCAGATTCAGCGCGCTGTCCGGAATGGCATCGTTCAGCCAGGATTCAGTGAAACACAGAGCAGCAGAGTTTGAAAAATCCTTATTTGTCCGAGAGAGCAGAAGAAGTTCATCCATTTTGTTGGGTAGAGAGCGGAGATTCGCCAGATGGATGCTGGGCAGCACTGTTCTAAAGCCGCGCTGTCTGAGCTTGACGAGCGCCCCGGCTCGCTTCCCCCGCTTGCGCTTCTTAAAGCATTTGAACAGCGCCACTGCTCCGCCAACTACAATGTCCAGTAATGATGCTGCAGACACGATGCTGGACACGCCCTATTCAAATAGTTTGGGGTATAAACAGCATGTTCGTGGCTGGTCTGGTCATCAGTGTGCTCTTTGATAACTCATACAAATTGTGTGTAGACGAACTGTGAGAATGATTTTAGGATACTGTATTTTATTTGCGCTAATATCATGTACGTTTCAGAGGTTTTCACATGATCCTCACTAGGAAATTGAAATATTTTCTCAATACTGTTAAAATCTCTCAGCAGTATAACATTTAATTCATAACTCTCTTCTTTTCAGATTCTTATGGACAGTCCCTGACCTCATCTGCTTCTGTGGTGAAGAAACCAGGAGAATCGGTCACTCTGTCCTGCACCGTGTCTGGACTCTCCCTTAGCTGGTTGCACTGGATCCGACAGAAACCAGGACAAGGACTGGAGTGGATCGGGCGTATTGATGGTGGCACTGGCACTACATTCTCTCAGTCACTGCAGGGCCAGTTCTCCATCACTAAAGACACCAATAAAAACATGCTGTACCTAGAAGTGAAGAGTCTGAAAGCTGAAGACACGGCAGTTTATTACTGTGCACGAGAGTCACACTGACACAACAGACTCCAGAGCTGTACAAAAACTTACACAAGCACGTCCTCATGAGATGTAAATATTCCCTCAGCAGGAAGCTGCACCCCAGAGACATTTATTATAAAGAACAACATCCATTCACACTCAGCACTCAGATCTTCCTCTTTATTATCCTCTTATTATCCTCTTTAGCAGTTATTAATATTAGTAATCCCTGTAGTGCAAAAGTCTTTATTTATTAGACTCGAGGCAATTCAGCTCTAGGACAATGATTCTGATGACTAGTTGTGACTATATACTGTACTATACATGCTTTTATTCCTCCTATTTTTGATACCAGCTATAGGAACACTACAGGTCAATGGTTAATTCCTGAATTTAGAAAAAAAAGAGTCTGTTCAGCATTACACAATCTGATGAGAGATTAAATGAAATGTACATGTTTTCTGCAGCATCATTACTACTAACTCCTAAATATAAAAATCATCTGTAGGGGGCAGCAGCACACTTGTTTTCAAGAAGGATTCATGAAACTATGAAATCTAACAGCTGAAGGATGTTTATGCAAATTCATCCTGTTATATAAAAAATCAGCCTCTTGCTCACCAGAAGTTTGTGTCACACGACTGAATCAAAGAGCTTGATGATGGGGCTGAGGGGTCGCTCAGTATTACATCTTTGTTATAATGTTAACCAAAGGTACCTGAGACTTCTTTACTGTATATTTCTTCCCTCAGAATATTTTGACTGTGTTGATGATGATCTTTGGTTATGTTTTATCTGCTAGGTGTCAGCAGTGATGAGATCAGACTGGACCAGTCTCCTGAGGTGGTAAAGAGACCTGGAGAAACTGTGAAGATCTCTTGTAAGATACACGGGTTTGATATGACAAGCTACTACATACACTGGATACGACAGAAACCAGGGAAAGCTCTGGAATGGCTTGGCCGGATGAATGCAGGCAGTAATCAAGCAGAATACGCAGTCTGTGAAGAACCAGCTCACCTTTACAGAAGACGTCTCAGCAAGCACACAGTACTTAGAGGCCAAGAGTCTGAGGACAGAGGACACTGCGGTTTATTACTGCGCCCGAGAAGACACAGTGACTGGATCTGAGGAAGCAGGTCTACACGAGTAAACATGAAGATTCAGAAGTAAAGCCCACTGCAGTGATTGGCCAAAGATGGTGGCGGGTTTGCATTTTAAAATACTATATGAATGCTGATGCATTGTACTCTGAACACAAGATGGGTCATTTGGGTTGAAAGGTATAAATACTCAGTACATTTCAAACAATCTGTTCTATCTTGTTTTCAAACAAATCCGCAGTGATTAAGTTAACATATGAACAGCGCCATACTGATGAGTACACATGATCCCTTTAAGCTAGGGGTGTCCAGTCCTGTTCCTAGAGTGCTGTGAAGGTCAGTTTTAACAGAAATTAAACATTTTAACCAGCTAATCAAGGTCTTCATGATTACAAATAACTTCCAGACAGGTTGGAGCTAAACTCTGCAGGACACCGGCCATGCAGAAGCAGGTTTGGACACCCCTGCTTTAAACCATTTAAAGTCTTTGATAAATACTTTACATTTCTTGAACAGCTTGCTTGGGTTCTCTCGAAGAAACAAATTCAGGTTCTCCAAAGCAGCCGTCCTTCTGTGATTAATAATTTCTGTCGTTTTCAAAAACATACAAAGGAAACAACAAAATAGCCAAAGTATGAAAACTGAGTTATCATCAGCCAAACTAACATAGATCAAACTGTAAAAAAAACATTTACATACTGAAACTTTCATCAAGTCTTTCCAGGAGCTCTTCCATTTCATGTCCAAAAGCTCCTTTTCTGGCTCCTTTTCTGTATAGTTTCAGAAGCTTTAGTGTATACTTGTCAATGGCTGCCATGAAGACAAAGGTCTTTGTTGGTGATGTGGAAAAATTCCTCACAGATATATTTATGACAAACAATTCAATCATATTAGCAGTAATCAAACCTTCTGTAATCAATACTTAGTACACATTACATACTGTGATCTTATCTCATTACCTGTTCTTGGAAGAAGAGTGCAGGCCACCTCTCCTAGACCTCTACAACCATCGGCTGCTCTTGGACCATTTCTTTTCTTCTAAGGGAAAATGTTAGTTAGCCATGTTTCTTCTTGTCTCTTAAGTGCTCAATGCACACTCACTCTTTATACCATTAACACTCTGAATATCACTCTGCTTAAGCTGTTCCACAAATGCATCATGCTGATCAACAGTTCTCAAAGGAAAGTCACAAGCTTTGACAGTTGCGATCCGATCGTGTCTAATCAAACAGAATCGACAGAACTTATTTTCCTGGTGCCCAGCAAGACCGTGTGCTCCAAGATTATCTGCACACACACAGAATACAGTTGGCTTTACGTAATGTCCTAAAGCTTCCACAAACAAACCATCTTGCTCTAGAGCTTTTAACCCTTTTATCAAAGGTTCCAGAAATTTGTCATAGCCAAATGTGTTAAAATCAACACTTTTTCCTAAACCAGATAACTGGATTGATGTTAAAGTAGATCTACACTTCACAGGAAAATTCAAGACCACTCAGTACACAGCAGTAATTTTATGAATTTTTCATGATGTGCCTAAAGGGTTGCAAATTTCAAAGTCATCTACATAAAAGGCTAAACTTAGTTTAACATTGTCTTCTGTAACAAATCCACTTTCCCTATAGTACTTTCCATCTTGAAATGAACTGTACTGTCCAGGTAGATGTTCATGTGGGAATTCATTCATTCATTCATTGTCTACCGCTTATCCGATCTATTCTCGGGTCACAGGGAGCCTGTGCCTATCTCAGGCGTCATTGGGCATCAAGGCAGGATACATCCTGGACAGAGTGCCAACCCATCGCAGGTCACACACACACTCCAGACAATTTAGAGATGCCAATCAACCTACAATGCATGTCTTTGGCAAGGGGAGAACATGCAAACTCCACACACACAGCGGAGGTGGGAATCGAGCCCCCAACCCTGGGTTGCTAACCACTAAGCCACTGTGCCCTGCTGTGTGAATTCAGTGTTATTTAAAAAGTTGTTTTGATTTAACAAGGTTTCAGGCAACCGAATGACTGATACGCAAACAAACACTTCTTTATGAGCATGCTTCGTTATTAACAATCTCTGAGACTTTGGGCACCAAGGCAGTATACACCCTGGATGGAGTGCCAACCCATTGCTGGGCCTTTAAGTCCGGCCTAGGCCTGTCTATCATAGTTAACAGGTTACAGTATTTGCAGAAATTAAGTATTTACTAATTTATACTTTAGGAACCTATTTATTATATCCCCTATATCAGAGTACTTGAGGGCTGGCTTTGTGGGGTTATCTAGCATTTATTTAGAGTATTAAAATGTTTCCCCTCCCAATATTTAATTATTATTTTATTCATTTATCCTTGTTTATTGTTGGTTTTATTATCTGAGGGCTTAAACTTATTTGCTCTGCAGATAATTCAGTTAGGTTTAGTGTAGTTTCCTCCCATATTTCTATCACAACCCCCCTTTTTGTATTTCCCCTGTACATCACCTCTGTGCTTGACTGCCATTCGTGATTTTTTTATTTTGTTCCATGTTTTGGGTAATACCAGCCACTAGAAAAGGTTCATTCACTGTCTTGATTTAACTTGGGCTTGGGCCCTGCCCCGCCTCACCTATAAACACAGCCACCTGCCATTTGCCTCCGCATCATCTCGCCTCTCACACTCCACTGCCATCTCTGACATCTCTGATTTTTCCCACGGAACCTTACAGCACCCCTCCACCTTACCTAGGTAAGTCATTTTCCTTATTTACCTATTTACCTACTCCTTATGCTCTCTCTCTGTGGTATACTTTGATTTTAGTACAATGTGTACTTCTATTAATATTATATTAATTTCTCATTCGGTTGTTTTGCTTCACCAGACATTTTCATATCTTGTTATTGTCCTATCTGAGAGTTGTTATGGCGTTCCCCTCTCCTGTTTCCAAGGTTGCCGTACATTTTGTTTTTAAGAACGTGCACGTTGGCCTTGCTGATTCTCACTATACCATGGTGCGTAGGCACAGACGAGCACATGGCTTTGGCTTCGCAGGCCAAAGGCCTCTCCGCCGAAGCCTGAGACGCTTCCTGTTGCCCTTAATCTCTCTGGGTGTCCTTCCCCCTCTCCTCCTCCTTCTTCATCCTCCTCTGCGTCTTCATTCCCCCTTTTTCTCCATCCTACTCCCCAACTTCTCCTACTGCCCACTTGGCTGATATCTCGGCTGAAGAATAAAGCTGGTAGTTGCTAATCTCTGTTTTTCTTCTGTTTTTGTAATGAACCTTTGGGTTCCCATAAAATAATGTTTATTAATGTCTAATAAACTATGCACTACTTGATTATGAGTCTCTATTTATTTTATTTATTTTTTTATCCATATGCTATTGTTAGTAAATTTTAACTGTCACCTAAAGATTATCCTGCTTTGATATTGATTTAAGATGAGGATTGTAAAGTGAGACTAATGGATTATGGATTAAAATAAGTAAAGAACAGAGTTGCTTAATCTGAGTAATTTGTTAAGGATTAAATGGTTATTAGATGATTACTGATTAATGTAGATAGTAAATTAGATTAAATTTATTTAAAGATTACTAGACTAAATGATTAAAGTAAATTAGGGTAACAAAGGATTTAAGGATAAATTTATTTGTAATTATAATTAGCTAGAAGTAGAATTATGAATTGATTAGAATTTGATTTATGCAAAAGTATGATTCTTCAAGGAAATTTTCAATAACGTGAAATTGTCTCAAAGCAGCTTTACAGAAGTAGAGAAACAGAAGAGAGTATGTCTTTACTGTCAATTGGTTTTACAGCCACACACACACACACACACACACACACACACACACACCAACTCCGGAAGTAAAACCACCCACTTAAATTCCATCAAACCATTAGAGTCTCTGATAGCCATTAGCATATTAAGGACACAAGTACACACAGAGACACACACACATATACACACACACACACACATACAGAGACACACATGCACAGACACGTGAACTCCGGAAATAAAACCCCCCTTACCCACTCATCTTAAAACATGGTGGTCAACAGAAGGGGTGGGGGGGGTACTTCCGGGGTCCATGTGTCTGTGTGTGTCTGTTGAATGGGCGTGTCATTCAAATGAAAACCTGCCTGCAGTTTGTGTTCATTTACAGCAGCAGGAATCATTTTAAAGTTACTTTACTCTAGTAAACTTCACTCAATGTTATCTCCAGAGACAACAGTAAGAAGCAGGTGTATCTGCAGATGAACAGCATGAGGACAGAAGACACTGCAGTTTATATTCAGAAACAGTGGATTCATGGAGGCAACACAAACAAAATAAAAATGAAAATAAACCAAAATAAAAATAAAATTGTCTCTGACTTACATGTGACCACTTGTTGACTTTTACTGCATGTAAATTGTTGTGAATATTGTCTGGACATCTCCGTCACACTTTCATCTAATTCTATTGGAATGAAGTCGTAATAGTTTGCAGCATTTTAAAACACAGTCACACAAAGTCATTTTTAAATAAAAAAAGAAAACGTTATTGAAAGAGTGTTCATTTTGAACCATTATTAACCCCTTCATTTCCATCACTGTCTAAAGAAATGACATTGACTGACACTTTAACCATATAAGAGTTTATCCAGACCACTAAACATACGTGTGATATTTATTCTAATTTAAATCTTTACAGTTTATACTGTACTTTGAAGAAATCCATCTATCCTCATCACATTATATACAGTTTGAGAGAATATAATGGATGGATGAATAAAAATTTTTAAAAAATCACAGTTTTAGGTGAATTACCATGAACATAAACTGTCAGGAGTAGCTGGACAGTTCCTTGCCAGGCCCGGGGAGGGCGCTGGCGGGAGAATCCTGGAAAGCCTGTTTGTCTGTGTGATTTCCTGCCCATTGTTCTCCATCCTGATTGTGTCACCTGTCCCTTATTACCCTGTTGTGTTTCCCTATAAAAGGGATCCTGGTGTGCATGTGTGGCGTGGGTCAATGTTCTGTGTATCGCTGTCCCGTGGGTGTTATGTTAGGTTTGGGGTTATGTGTGTGAGTTTAGTTTATTGTACCACGGAGTCTCGTGTTATGTTTGTCTTTCCCCTGTATCGTGTTTATGTAAATAAAAACAGTGCTTCACTGAATCCTGCACTTGGATCTGCGTTTTCACGGCGTGCTGGAGCACGCGGCACCACGGAGGTCCGGGTTCGAGCCCCGCATCGGGCGGCGGCGGCGGCCGGACGTGACAGATTGACCCAACAATCTGAAGACCCAGCGGGATTCAGCAGCTACTTCCTGACCAGGGCGAGGATTGCAGTCCGGCGGTTGAGGACATCCGGCAGACCACCTGCCTCGGAGAGAGCCGAGCAGGTGGTTCCCCGTCCCCGTTTCCCCAGGATGGTGCCTCTTTCCGGTGGGTCGAGGACGTCGCTTCGCGATGGATTGCCGCGGAGGATGTTGCCTCGCGATGGATTGCCGCTGAGGACATCGCTTTGCGATGGATTGCCGCGGAGCACGCCGCTCGACACCGTGTTTTGGGGGGCATCTCCTTTTTATTTTTTTCCCTTTGGAGGCGTGGCGTCCACCCCCGGGTTTGGGCCGGGGCCGCCGCTTCACGATGTTGTGTTCCGTGAGGGACGTCGCCTGGCAACCGGGGTGGAGCATGCTTCCTGCCCTCCTGAGCAGCTGTCGGGTGCCACGGAACCCCTGGAGTTGGGGTGTCGCTGCGGACTGCAACCGCCGATTACTTCGTGTGTTTCCCCTCCCCTCTGGTATGAACTCCCTTTTTTTTTTTTCGAGCCCTGGGGCGTCTTTTCAGCGTGGCTGGAGGCGCTTCGGGAGCTGCGCCTTAGAGGGGGGGGGTTATGTCAGGAGTAGCTGGACAGTTCCCTGCCAGGCCCGGGGAGGGCGCTGGCAGGAGAATCCTGGAAGCCTGTTTGTCTGTGTGATTTCCTGCCCATTGTTCTCCATCCTGATTGTGTCACCTGTCCCTTATTACCCTGTTGTGTTTCCCTATAAAAGGGATCCTGGTGTGCATGTGTGGCGTGGGTCAATGTTTTGTGTATCGCTGTCCCGTGGGTGTTATGTTAGGTTTGGGGTTATGTGTGTGAGTTTAGTTTATTGTACCACGGAGTCTCGTGTTATGTTTGTCTTTCCCCTGTATCGTGTTTATGTAAATAAAAACAGTGCTTTACTGAATCCTGCACTTGGGTCTGCGTTTTCACGGCGTGCTGGAGCACGCGGCATCACGGAGGTCCGGGTTCGAGCCCCGCATCGGGCGGCGGCGGCGGCCGGACGTGACATAAACATTGTGGGAAAAAAAGAGAAAGTTTCAAATATAAAATCTTTTTGTTAGTGGGGTTTATAAATTCATAAAGAAGACTTTTGTTAAACAAAAGAGTTTTTCTCCCCATTATAAACCCACATATCCTCCATCAGATGAATCTCCTCCTCATGATTTAATACATTTCAGATACATTCTCCTCCCATCATCAGCAGATAAACAAATCCAAGCATCAGAGCTGGATCTCACTCTATTTATATGATGTGATGGTGTCTGTTAAACTTTGGAGAACAGAGAAGACTCCAGTACAAACAACACACACCATGTTCTCTACATCTCTACTGCTCCTGCTGGCAGCTGCTTCTTGTGAGTGCTTTATCAAATTCATTCATTTACTAGATGAAGAATAAAGGTGCAGCATATATTGTGTGAGATATCACCATGTGTTTTCCTCCACAGATGTGCATGGTGAGGAACTGACTCCATGTTTCCATGACAATCCAGCCAGGCCAGAGTCTCTCCATCCACTGCAAGGTTTCATATTCAGTAATGGGCTATTGTACAAATTGGATCCGACAACCTGCAGGAAAAGCTCTGGAGTGGATTGGACGCATCAGTAACAGTAGGGGTACAGATTACAGTGACAAACAGAAAAATAAGTTCAGCATCTCCAGAGACACTTCTACTAACACAATAACAATTGGAGGACAGAACATGCAGACTGAAGACACAGCTGTGTATTACTGCGCTCGTGAACCACAGTGAGACGAATAAACAACATCCCTGTACAAAAACTTTTTATCCAATGTTCATTGTAACAGAATGCAAACAGAAATAAATCATAACTATGACATGAAAAATTATATAACCTCAACCAAACATGACTATAATATAAACTTAAATAACACAGTGTCCGGCCTTACAGCACACATACACCGTTATGTCGACACATATATAAGCATAATTACTGACACTGATTAAGACAGAAGGACAAAAATAGATGGACTTTTCACACTGTGCTTAACCCCGGGTTCTAATCACCGCTTTTAATCCCGGGTAAAGAAATGTTTCACACCTGTAATTTGAAAGCGGTTCTAGCACCGCTTTTTACCCGGGGTTATGAAACGTTAGCACTGCATTTGCGATGTTAACCCCGCATTGCGGTGCTAAGTTTGTTCAGTGTGAAACGTAGCAGTGTTTGGTTGTTGATGCTGGTTGCTTGGCAACAGACAGCCAATCAGAAATTGAGCAGTGAGGCTCATGTCACGTCAGTAACAGGAAACACCTGTCGTGTAAACAGCAGCCAGTGAGAGAACAGTAAGAAAAGTAAATATAAAAAAAAAAAAGGAAAAAAAGCAAAGCAAGAAAATGCCATAAGACGGAAAGTGTGTAAACTGGAGAAATTAGGAGACAGTATTATTCTTACAGCATTTTTTTTAATAACTGGCAAGACGCAGGAAAAGCCGTGTAAACAGGTTGCCTGCTGTTCGTCCAATCAGTGACAGTGACACCGCAAATATGCAAATAAGAACGTTAACCCGGGGATTAGGAATGTACAGTGTGAAACGTCTGTTAATGAATACCCAGGATTAACAGTTAACCCCGGGTATAGTATGAGCACTGTGAAATGTGATTCCAGATAACCCAGGATTCCGTTTACCCGGGGGTTTTATATATTTACAAAAATTCCCTTTCACAAGGCGTTCAGATGAAGAAAATGAAAGAATCAAGGAGTTTGGACCAGATCGACCCAATATGCAAATTAAGCAGCAGTCATGTGATGGCAGTCCAGCTTACACTCTGTGTTTTTCCAGCACTTCTTATTGAATGCCTTGGCCATGCTGTCAGTGGAAAAGAGACTGGTGACTGAGGTGACTTACTTTAACTAGAAGGTCATTGAGAAATTTGCAAGCCAGAAAGAAAGGAGAGCAAAATTTCTTTTCAAATAGTGCCACTGGCCTGTGATTAGGCAACTTTCCAGTGTGTGTGTGGTTTTTTTGATTATCTTCATTACTGCATTACTGATCATAAACCCACATTGAACTTAAATACACTGATTCATAGTACATTTATTTCATGCTTTAACAGTTGACTTTAACTGTAACATTTCCAATATTTTATCTTAGCAGTAATGATACATAAGCGTCTAATAAATGGCTATTCACAGTCCCGCATTACTAACAGTTTGATTTTAAGTGTGTTTGCTCCCCTCATTTTTTTAGCACCAGCCGCCACTGGTTACAGACATCTTTTAAAAGGGTTCTGGATGAAGGGTTTTGTTCCTTAGCCGAAAAAAAAGAAGCAGATGCTTTAAATTATTCCATCATTCACAAGGATTTTGAAACAGACTATATGTTTGCATGAGCTCCTGACTGAATGAGTCAGTGATGATTTGTGAACCGAATTATTTCTTTCATTAAATTCACTTTCTTAGACTTGGAGAAAGCATATGAGAGGGTGCCAAGAGAAGAGCTGTGGTACTGTATGAGGAAGTCAGGAGTAGCGGAGAAGTATGTCAGAGTGGTGCAGGACATGTATGAGAGGAGCAGGACAGTGGTGAGGTGTGCTGTAGGTCAGACAGAGAAGTTCAATGTGGAGGTGGGACTGCATCAGGGATCGGCTCTGAGCCCCTTCCTGTTTGCTATAGTGATGGACCAGTTGTCAGAGGAGGTCAGACAGGAGTCTCCTTGGACAATGATGTTTGCAGATGACATTGTGATCTGTAGTGAGAGCAGGGAGCAGGTGGAGGAAAACCTGGAGAGGTGGAGGTTTGCACTGGAGAGAAGAGGAATGAAGGTCAGTCGTAGTAAGACTGAGTACATGTGTGTGAATGAAAGGGAGGGAAGTGGAACAGTAAGGTTACAGGGTGAAGAGGTGAAGAAGGTACAGGAGTTTAAGTACTTGGGGTCAACAGTCCAGAGTAATGGAGAGTGTGGGAAAGAGGTAAAGAAGCGAGTGCAGGCAGGTTGGAATGGGTGGAGAAAGGTGTCGGGAGTTCTGTGTGATCAGAAAATATCAGCGAGAATCAAGGGGAAGGTGTACAGGACAGTGGTGAGACCGGCCATGCTGTATGGTTTAGAGACAGTGTCACTGAGGAAGAGACAGGAGTCAGAGCTCGAGGTAGCAGAGCTGAAGATGTTGAGGTTCTCTTTGGGAGTGACAAGATTGGACAGGATTAGGAATGAGTACATCAGAGGGACAGCTCATGTTGGACGTTTGGGGGACAAAGTTAGGGAGGCCAGATTAAGATGGTTTGGACATGTTCAGAGGAGGGAGAGTGAGTATATTGGTAGGAGAATGTTGGACATGGGGCTCCCAGGCAGGAGGCAAAGAGGAAGGCCAAAGAGGAGGCATATGGATGTAATAAATGAGGATATGAAGCTAGTGGGTGCAAGGGTTGAGGATGCAGAAGATAGGGATAGGTGGAGAGAGATGATTCGCTGTGGCGACCCCTGAAGGGAAAAGCCGAAAGAAGAAGAAGAAGAAATTCACTTTCTATTAGACACACAGATGAAAAATGACAGTTTCTGAACAGACCAGAATGTTCTGTGGCAGATAAAGTCTTTATGTTCATGGTAAATACTATAAATCACAATTTTAGGTGGTTTATAGCATGAATATTGTGGAAAGGCATGTTTACACAAAAGAGTTAAATAAAAGAGTTTTTCTCCCCATTATAAACCCACACATCCTCCATCAGATGAATCTCCTCCTCATGATTTAAATACATTTCAGATACATTCTCCTCCCATCATCAGCAGATAAACAAATCCAAGCATCAGAGCTGGATCTCACTCTATTTATATGATGTGATGGTGTCTGTTAAATTTTGGAGAACAGAGAAGACTCCAGTACAAACAACACACACCATGTTCTCTACATCTCTACTGCTCCTGCTGGCAGCTGCTTCTTGTGAGTGCTTTATCAAATTCATTCATTTACTAGATGAAGAATAAAGGTGCAGCATATATTGTGTGAGATATCACCATGTGTTTTCCTCCACAGATGTGCATGGTGAGGAACTGACTCAGCCTGCTTCCATGACAGTCCAGCCAGGCCAGAGTCTCTCCATCCACTGCAAGGTTTCATATTCGGTTACAAGCTATCGTACAGCTTGGATCCGACAACCTGCAGGAAAACTCTGGAGTGGATTGGATACATCTATGCTAGTGGGAGTACGTATTACAGTAACAAACTGAAAAATAAGTTCAGCATCTCCAGAGACACTTCTACTAACACAATAACAATTGGAGGACAGAACATGCAGACTGAAGACACAGCTGTGTATTACTGCGCTCGTGATCCACACACAGTGACACAGTAAGCTGCAGTGCTGCACAAAAACCTCATCACTATTCACTTCTTTAATTAATTAATAAGTACATTTTACTGAGTAACTAATACCCACATTCCAAACACTTTAGCATATACACCCAGATTGGCATTCATCAAAATATCATACAAAAGTTCACTTCAATTCAAGTCAAGAAGCTTTTATTGTCATTTCAACCAAATTTAGCTGACACAGTACACAGTGAAACCAAACAATGTTTCCTGCCGATGGTTGGGATGAGATTAGGATCTCCGCCGTAAGATCGATCGCCCGCAGTAGATTAGAACCAAACTCAGGGATCCAGTACGTGCACTGCTATCATTTAACAAAACAAAACACAATTACATTAAACGTAACAGAAATAAACCATAACTATGACATGGAAAATTAAATAACATCAACAAAACATGACTATAACATAAAAACGTAAAGACAGAAGGACAAACATATATAGAGCAGCAAATCAAGGAAAAACAAGGGACAGGTGAGAAAGCAGGAAAACACATTAGGAAAGGGCGTGGCACTGTCCACACAGAAATAACACTGTCACTGTCACAATCGCTGTCATAGCTAGTTCTGCCGGAGTCCCTGCCTGCCCTTTACACATAACCTGCATAGTCTTTAAACATCACAAGCATACTTAATATCTTGGAATCAGCATTTACTGAGTGGATTCAGGAATAATACAGCATGTTTCCAGCAGTGTGTTGTGTTTAACACACAGTCTGTTCTCACAGTGTGAGGTGCAATCATTGAAACAACTGAAGGAGGCAGCAGAGCTCAACAAATAAAGTGAAAAAAGTGACTCCACAAACTGTATTCTGTATGAGACTCCCTCACTATCACTCATTATCAGACAAATATTCATTTATTTTTAATAATTTAGGATTATTTGTGCTACATATTACCATATGTTCACATTTCATATTATGGGTTTATTTGAAACACTGAAGGCCAAAACATATTAGAGAAATCCTCTCAAAGTCTACTGGATAAAGGGTTTTTCTCCTTGAGGTTTATTCAAAACGTATAAGTAAAAAAAGAGAAGCAGATGATTTAAATTATTCCATCATTCACAAAGATTTAATAACAGACATGTTGTTGGCATGAACTCCTGACTAAATTAATCAGTGATGATTTGTGACCTGAATTATTTCTTTAATTAATTTCACTTTCTATTAGACACACAGATGAAAAAAATAACAGTTTCTAAACAGACCAGAATGTTCTTCTGGGTGTTACAGTTTAGAGACTGAAAGTCATTTACATACAAAAATGAACTTACTTATTCAGTTTTAAATAAATATAAAGTAACTTAAGCACTACAGAACATTTTTCACTGTGGTTATAAAACATGTAGAAGATCAGCATAACAATATGTAAATGAATATGTAAAATGTTCCCCTTACATCTACATATAGAGAAATATCAGCCACGGTCACTGTGGGCTCTGGAGAGTTTAGCACTGCTTTTAGATAAAAGATGTTCCTTTCAGTTCTGCTGCTGCTGGCAGCTTCATCCTGTGAGTTTCACTTCAGTAATGAACTCAGAGCTGCTAGTAAATTACTGCAGTTATAACCTACTGTACATACATTTTGGACTGAAATTGTGACATCTCTTTTTTTCAGATGTGGAATGTGCAGTAGAGCTCACTCAGGACACCTCAGTGATGTTAAAGCCTGGAGATTCTTTAACCCTCAGCTGTAAAGTATCCGGATACTGATTTAAACTAATTTAAGCACCAAAGAACATTTTAAGAAACATGTGAATTTATTATTAGCACTGAGAGTAAAGAACAACCTCCATCATAAAGACCTGGTTATAACTGACCACTGATTCATTTGATTAAAAACTGTTGCCATCACCCACCCACCATTTACCATAAACCAACCCCTGTTTGCTATCATCTAACCCAGACCTGGGCATTTTACTAACTCTGGGCCAACGCTGGCCCATTTGGCTGTCCCTGTCCAGCCCATGTGAAATTAGAAATCAAATATAAACATGTCTATGTCATGCACACCATACAATTGCATTGCTTTTATTTTAAAGGTGACTGTATTTTTTTACATTTATGTATGTGTGTGTCTACACACCTTCACAGATGCTGAGTTAACTGTTAGCCCTCAAAAGTGTCAGCTCACATAAGTATTTATTTACTGAAGTCAGAGGTAAAGCTTTGTGCTTTGTTTGTGAAATACAGATTGCTGTTTTTAAAGATTACAGTTTGAATTGTCACTACACAACTAAACATGCAGAGAAACACAAGAACTTGACTGATGCAGAGCAGCGACAGTGCGGTCAGTTAAATGGAGGCCATAATCTAGCACCTGTTTGCCATCATCTAAACCCTGTTTGCTATCATTTTCTGTACAGAAAAATCTTCATGTAGTTTGGTTAATCATCTAACAAGTGTGTGTTTTAAACCAAACTGTTTTTTTTTTTTTTTTTTCAAATTAGATTTTAAGGTGATTTAGGGGAGAGGATGACGTGTTATACTGATTCATATTGGTCCTTCAAACTATTTGAAAACTATAAACACTTGTGAAACCCTGATTACTTTCTACACTAATTACCCCAAAATGCAGACTTAAATATAATATAGATCAGTTATACAGTGAGCAGCGTGTTGTTGTGGATTGAACACCTCCATAATGATCATGGACACTCCCTATTCAAATAGAGTCGTGTATAAACAGCATGTTCTTGGCTGCTCTAGTTTCCAGTGAGCTCTGTGATAGATAACACTCCCATACACTTTAAATCTGGGTGAAGCAGAACTCAGAGAAGGATGATTTTAGGACAGTGTATTTTACTGATACTCATTTCATGTAAGTTTATGTTTTTTCTGTGATGATTACTAGCATTGTAATCATTATAACATAACATTACATAGTTCTACTCTTCTCTTCCATATTCTTATGGACAGTCCCTGACCTCCTCTACTGAATAATTGTGTACTGTATGTACAGTAAGGGAGATAGTGGCAGAATTTCACATGTAGTAAGTCAGTCTTGTAACTACAAATGTTCTACAATCTTTGGAACATGACTAACCCCATTCTGATGAATTTCTGTATTTTTTCTCCTCTAAAAATATTTGTGTACTGTACATAAATTAGGGGAGGTGTTGTGTAAGGAGACATATTTGCTAAATATTTTCAGTCGTTTGCCCACAAGTCATTTACTATGGCTTTGTAGCATAATTTTTATTAATTATTGGACATTGTTTTGTACTGAGAGGTAAATTTGCAGACGGTCCCTAAAGTAACTAACTTTACCACGCTAGAAAATGCAGCTGTTTTCCCGTTTCTACTCTATACAACTTTCTTTATTTAAAGTATAAATTATGAAAGAAAATCAAGTCTAATTTTAAAAAGGTGTCTGACATTTTCATCACATCATTACAAAACAATTTATTACTTCCATCATTGTTTATGGATTTTAAAATAAAAATCAATTATTACTTTCATTTTCGTTTTTTTGTTTCTGTTTATAAAAAGAAACTTTAAATACCAAAAAGTACACGGACCTCTGAACTGTCCTGTAACAATGACCGCATGTCCCAATGTGTTTCACTCCTTTATCACAGCATTTTAAAAATAATTTCATTTTTACAAATTCAAGACAAAATTTAGTACTTTTTATTCTTTATAGAAAGTAATATTATGAAACAACCACAAAACAAATCGGTTCCTTTTATCAGTTGTGCTCAGTGTCAGTGACCTGTTTACACAATTTGATAAAATATGTTTAAAGAAATGATGTACTATTGGAAGACTGCCATGATAACTATAGGAAAAAATACATAATCCATTCTGCATGCAAATTTCCCAATTCACAGGCAGATATAAATACATGTTTTATTTTGTGCTTAATATAAAGATGTTGTCACGGATCGCTGCTACAGATTATGGTGGTGATGAAGATGATGATGCAGCCGGTGTAAAGGAAGCAGACCCAACGCGGAGTTAGACGGCGGACAGGGGTTTTATTAAATAAACGACATAGAAGCACACAGACATACACTAAGACGAAGACTGGCAAAGAAAGGGAGACAGACGGCCACTATAAATAAGGAACATAATTACACACACATTAGGAACAGGTGACAGGCATGAACACATTAGGAAAAGGCGTGGCTAGAACGAACACATGAATAAATAAACAAAACCCCTGCTGAAGCCCCCTAGTGGTCCATCGGGGGCACTTGCCCCCGTAACAGATGTATGTAATTAATATTTTGTGTCTCATCAATTATTAAATTGTTAAGTTTGACTAAATTAAATAGCACAATTTCCCCTAATTTATAGTGAAATGCATGTGTCAGTTTTTATCCACTCCAAAACCTAATAAATAAAAATATATAAATATATTTGATAAAATTAACAGAGACACACATCACTTGACACATTTCCCTAAGTAATTACACTGATTATACATCCTCAGCTTGAGTCTCAGGATTTATTGCCTCTATAGTGGTCATGGACACGCCCTATTCAAATAGATTGGGGTATAAACAGCATGTTCGTGGCTGGTCTGGTCATCAGTGTGCTCTTTGATAACTCATACAAATTGTGTGTAGACGAACTGTGAGAATGATTTTAGGATACTGTATTTTATTTGCGCTAATATCATGTACGTTTTAGAGGTTTTCACATGATCCTCACTAGGAAATTTAAATATTTTCTTTTTAATTCCTATTATCTCGAGTTCGTTTGTTTGTTTATTTGTTTGTTTTATTTTATATTCAATTCTATGATTCGCGCGTAGTTTTTTATTTCAAGCATGATACTTCGCAAATTTGACACTATAGCTATCAATAGCACAAGTAATTTACTGTAGCACTTGACAAGGCAGCATCGACAAACACTTTTGAGTGATCCATGTTCATCCACAGATAACACTGCAGCAACTAATGTTAAGCAGATGAAACTTGACTTTACATCGGGAGTGTAGAAAGTGTCTGAAGGTGAGCTAAACAAATGATTAGAAAAGCATTTTAAATACAACATTGATGGTGTAATTAGTAATTAATGACTTTCTGAAGTAACTTACCCAACACTGCTCCTGATTCAGTTTCTTCAAGTAGATCATTTTTAGTCTTTTGAATAAGAAAGAAGTATAGAGAATAGTTTCACTGTCTAGCTGTTGATAGATATTAGGTTTCAGCTTTGCCTTCTGTTCACTAGAGATTACAATTCTTCAGAATTTAACAACAACTGATCTACAACTGAAGCTGTGGATTCAAACAACTAAAATATTTTGATTGTCTCTGACTTACATGTTATCACTTGCTGACGTTTACTACATGTGGATTGTTGTGAACATTATCAGGACATTTATACTGATGAAAGATTATTAATTCACTTCTCAAAATATGCCATATTTTCAGTCATGTGAAAAAGAAAGTACACACTCTTGAACTCTATGGTTTTACATATTAAGAAAAATCATCTGGTCTTTAGAAGGTCTTAAAATGAAATAAATACAACCTCTGATGAACAA
>JAUCMX010000144.1:0-22515 GCA_033459395.1 Hemibagrus guttatus | reverse complement strand
ACTCTGTGGAACAGAAAGTAGATAAGATTAGAAAGGATGAAGTCAGGAAGGCTTTGAAGAGGATGAAAAGGGGGAAGGCAGTTGGTCCTGATGACATTCGGTGGAGGTCTGGAAGTGTCGGGGAGAGGCAGCAGTGGAATTTTTAGCTAATTTGTTCAACAGGGTTTTAGAGAGTGAGAGGATCCCTGAGGAATGGAGAAGAAGTGTGTTAGTGCCGATCTTTAAGAATAAGGGTGACGTGCAGAGTTGCAGTAACTATAGGGGGATAAAGTTGATGAGCCATACAATGAAGGTAGGGGAAAGAGTAGTGGAAGCTAGGTTAAGGAAGGTAGGGGGAATTTGTGAGCAGCAGTATGGCTTCATGCCCAGGAAGAGCACAACAGATGCAATTTTTGCTCTGAGAATTTTGATGGAGAAGTATAGGGATGGTCAGAGGGAGTTGCACTGTGTGTTTGTAGACTTGGAGAAAGCGTATGACAGGGTGCCAAGAGAAGAGCTGTGGTACTGTATGAGGAAGTCAGGAGTAGCAGAGAAGTATGTCAGAGTGGTGCAGGACATGTATGAGAGGAGCAGGACAGTGGTGAGGTGTGCTGTAGGTCAGACAGAGGAGTTCAATGTGGAGGTGGGACTGCATCAGGGATCGGCTCTGAGCCCCTTCCTGTTTGCTATAGTGATGGACCAGTTGTCAGAGGAGGTCAGACAGGAGTCTCCTTGGACAATGATGTTTGCAGATGACATTGTGATCTGTAGTGAGAGCAGGGAGCAGGGGGAGGAAAACCTGGAGAGGTGGAGGTTTGCGCTGGAGAGAAGAGGGATGAAAGTCAGTCGTAGTAAGACTGAGTACATGTGTGTGAATGAAAGGGAGGGAAGTGGAACAGTAAGGTTACAGGGTGAAGAGGTGAAGAAGGTACGGGAGTTTAAGTACTTGGGGTCAACAGTCCAGAGTAATGGAGAGTGTGGGAAAGAGGTAAAGAAGCGAGTGCAGGCAGGTTGGAATGGGTGGAGAAAGGTGTCGGGAGTTCTGTGTGATCAGAAAATATCAGCGAGAATCAAGGGGAGGTGTACAGGACAGTGGTGAGACCGGCCATGCTGTATGGTTTAGAGACAGTGTCACTGAGGAAGAGACAGGAGTCAGAGCTAGAGGTAGCAGAGCTGAAGATGTTGAGGTTCTCTTTGGGAGTGACAAAGTTGGACAGGATTAGGAACGAGTACATCAGAGGGACAGCTCATGTTGGACGTTTGGGGGACAAAGTTAGGGAGGCCAGATTAAGATGGTTTGGACATGTTCAGAGGAGGGAGAGTGAGTATATTGGTAGGAGAATGTTGGACATGAAGCTGCCAGGCAGGAGGCAAAGAGGAAGGCCAAAGAGGAGGTATATGGATGTAATTAATGAGGATATGAAGCTAGTGGGTGCAAGGGTTGAGGATGCAGAAGATAGGGATAGGTGGAGAGAGATGATTCGCTGTGGCGACCCCTGAAGGGAGAAGCCGAAAGAAGAAGAAGAAGAGTATTATATAGTGATGATGATGATAATAATAATAAGAGGAAGAAATGAAGATGAAGATGAATAAGCCATCATTTAGTCTGGAGCGCCTGTTATTTTACACCACTTTGAGGTCTCTTGTTTTACACCACACACTGGCAGCACACTGAGTGGCTGTTTAAAATAACATAGGTGAAATATTATCCATCCATCCATTCATTCTCTACACCGCTTATCCTGTTGGGTTGTGGGGAACCTGGAGTCTAGCCCAGGAGACTCTGTGCACAAGGCAGGGGACACCCTATACACACTCACAAACCCATTCACACCCTACAGACAATTTAGAGATGCCAATCAACCTACAATGCATGTCTTTGGACCGGTGAGGAAACTGGAGTACCCGGAGGAAATCCCTGAAGCACAAGGAGAACATGTAAACTCCACACACACACAGGGCGGAGACTGGAATCGAACAGCCAACCCTAGAGCTGTGAGGCAAACTTGCTAAGGTGGATTATTATTTTCATTATTATTTACTGGAAAGAATAAAATCTACTGTATTCATGCATAGTTTTCCAGTGCATGCTCATAATCTAAACATCACACAGGCTCTTGATTTTCCTTCAGTAAGTCAAAATGGGGACATCTTGATATGACTTGATATTTCAACTCAAGGAGCTTTTATTGTTATTTCAATCAATCATATACAGCTGATGCAGTACACAGTGAAATGAAACATTTCTCTGCTGCAGAGTCTTGCGGTCAGAGACGGTGCAATTCCCAAACTAGGCAGTGACACAGCTACTGGGGAAGGGAGATGAGCTTTCCCAGCCTTTACAGAAAGTACAGAAAAAGTCATGTTACTATTAACAAGCAATTCTACTGCAACACCTTTGTGGGCTTGTTTCTCAGTCCAGTTGCATTAAAGGGATCAAACATTACTGTAATATTAGCAAGTTTTTTGGGTTTTTTTTTTTTCTTCAATTCACATAGCAAGGCAATGGAATTATAAGAATCTGATAATTCTGTAGGTGTAAGATTTTTGAGATACAGACTATTATAGGACTAGGAAGCAGATTAAATATTTCAGCTTTAGTCATTCAGTTGTTTTGCTTCAGTAACCAGGATCCTGAAATTCAACAAAAAATTCCAGTTTTCTCAAGCCCGTGGATGTCTGAATGAGGACCAGCTTCATTCTTCAAGGCTCTACTTTTGTGTACAAATGTTTTCTTGGGTGTCTATAAATGAGCTAAATATCTGTCACGTCCGGCCGCCCCGCCCTGTGCGGGACTCGGACCCGGACCTCCGTGTGGTGCGTGCACGAGCCTGCACGCCATGTAAGAGAGACCCAGACACAGGATTCAGAGAAGCGCTGCTTTTATTACATGAACACAAGACAGGGGGTAACTAGCATAACACTACACGTGGCATGGTAAAAACACAAACAAGAAATGAAACCTAAACCTGGACATGACAAAACAAAACAAAACTTTAAGACAAAAACCACGGTACAGTTAACAATCACCGACAAGAGACATAAACACAAGGATCCATATATATAGGGCAAAACATTAGGACTAATTGGAAACAGGTGACAATCAGGAAACAGAACAATAGGCAGGGAAAGACAAGACACACAAAGAAGCAGGCTTCGGAATATCACCTGCCAGTGTCCTCTCCGGGCCTGGCAGGGAACTGTCCAGCTGTTCCTGACGTTTTCTTGGGTGTCTATAAATGAGCTAAATAGTCTGTTTTGTCAATGCTATTCCATGTAAACAATTTTACTAATACAGAATTCATGTCACAGATTTTTGGTTTCTACAATTAGAATTTATAATCAGACTTTTCTACAGACTGGATCTCTTAACAAATTTGTGAAGGCTATAAAAACCTCCATTCAGTCCCCTCTGATTGGACACTCTTCTGCATGGTCTTCTTCAATTACCTATATTTACCAAATACTTTGCTAAATTATAAGAAAGAAAATAATGAAACTTCTTCAGGCTTGAATGAGAAGAAGCAAACCAGCTTTATTGGCACTCAAAAAAAAAACAGCTTCAGGCCCGATGCGGTCAAGTGCACCCCCATACAAAATTACCCCTATATATACGGGGATTTTTACCCCTCCTTACACTTGTTTGTCAGCGCTTGTTTTGATGATAGATGATTTTTCTGCTGAATATGCCCCATAAAATCAACCCCTCCTTCGTTTGTCCATAACTGGTGGCCTTAAAATTACCACCTGTTGACCTCAAGGATACCAATTGCTGGGCCTTTAAGTCAGGCCTAGACCTGTCTATCATAGTTAACAGGTTACAGTATTTGCAGAAATTAGGTATTTACTGATTATACTTTAGGAACTTATTTATTATATCCCCTATACCAGAGTACATGAGTGCTTGCTTTGTGGGGTTATCTGGCATTTATTTAGAGTATTAAGATTTTTCTTCCAAATTCTTAGTTATTCTTTTATTCATTTATCCTTGTTTATTGTTGGTTTTATTATCTAAGGGGTTAAACTTATTTGCTCTGCAGATAGTTCAGTTAGGTTTAGTGTAGTTTCCTCCCATATTTCTATCACGTATCCCCCTATTTTTTATTTCCCCTGTACATCACCTCTGTGCTTGACTGCCATTCGGTGCTTTTTTTATTTTGTTCCATGTTTTGGTTAATACCAGCCACTAGAAATGGTTCTTTTACCATTTTGATTTAACTTGGGCTTGAGCCCTGACCCCCCCTCACCTATAAACACATCCACCTGCCATTTACATCAGCATCATCTCGCCTCTCACACTCCACTTCCGTCTCTGACCCGGACTTGATTTTTTTCCCCCGAAACCTTACAGCACACCTCCACCTTACCTTCTACCTAGGTAAGTCATTTTCCCAATTTACCTATTTACCTATTCCTTATGCTCTCTCTGTGGTATACTTTGATTTTAGTGCAATAAGGTATATGTGCACTTCTTCTTCTTCTTCTTCTTCTTCTTCTTTCGGCTTTTCCCTTCAGGGGTCGCCACAGCGAATCATCTCTCTCCACCTATCCCTATCTTCTGCATCCTCAACACTTGCACCCACTAGCTTCATATCCTCATTAATTCCATCCATATACCTCCTCTTTGGCCTTCCTCTTTGCCTCCTGCCTGGCAGCTCCATGTCCAACATTCTCCTGCCAATATACTCACTCTCCCTCCTCTGAACATGTCCAAACCATCTTAATCTGGGGCCTCCCTAACTTTGTCCCCCAAACGTCCAACATGAGCTGTCCCTCTGATGTACTTATTCCTAATCCTGTCCAATCTTGTCACTCCCAAAGAGAACCTCAACATCTTCAGCTCTGCTACCTCTAGCTCTGACTCCTGTCTCTTCCTCAGTGACACTGTCTCTAAACCATACAGCATGGCCGGTCTCACCACTGTCCTGTACACCTTCCCCTTGATTCTCGCTGATATTTTCCTATCACACAGAACTCCCGACACCTTTCTCCAGCCATTCCAACCTGCCTGCACTCGCTTCTTTACCTCTTTCCCACACTCTCCATTACTCTGGACTGTTGACCCCAAGTACTTAAACTCCTGTACCTTCTTCACCTCTTCACCCTGTAACCTTACTGTTCCACTTCCCTCCCTTTCATTCACACACATGTACTCAGTCTTACTACGACTGACTTTCATTCCTCTTCTCTCCAGCGCAAACCTCCACCTCTCCAGGTTTTCCTCCACCTGCTCCCTGCTCTCACTACAGATAACAATGTCATCTGCAAACATCATTGTCCAAGGAGACTCCTGTCTGACCTCCTCTGACAACTGGTCCATCACTATAGCAAACAGGAAGGGGCTCAGAGCCGATCCCTGATGCAGTCCCACCTCCACATTGAACTCCTCTGTCTGACCTACAGCACACCTCCCCACTGTCCTGCTCCTCTCATACATGTCCTGCACCACTCTGACATACTTCTCTGCTACTCCTGACTTCCTCATACAGTACCACAGCTCTTCTTTTGGCACCCTGTCATACGCTTTCTCCAGGTCTACAAACACACAGTGCAACTCCCTCTGACCATCCCTATACTTCTCCATCAAAATCCTCAGAGCAAAAATTGCATCTGTTGTGCTTTTTCTGGGCATGAAGCCATACTGCTGCTCAAAAATTTTCCCACTACCTTCCTTAACCTAGCTTCCACTACTCTTTCCCATAGCTTCATTGTATGGCTCATCAACTTTATCCCCCTATAGTTACTGCAACTCTGCACGTCACCCTTATTCTTAAAGATCGGCACTAACACACTTCTTCTCCATTCCTCAGGCATCCTCTCACTCTCTAAAACCCTGTTGAACAAACTAGCTAAAAATTCCACTGCTGCCTCTCCCAGACACTTCCAGCCCTCCACCGGGATGTCATCAGGACCGACTGCCTTTCCATTTTTCATCCTCTTCAAAGCCTTCCTGACTTCATCCTTTCTAATCTTATCTACTTTCTGTTCCACAGAGTTCACCCCTTCTACTTTTTTTTCCCCTCTCATTTTCCTCATTCATCAGCTCCTCAAAGTACTCCTTCCATCTCCTCTGTACACTCTCCTCACTTGTGAGCACCCTTCCATCTCTATCCTTAATAACTCTAACTTGCTGCACATCCTTCCCATCTCGATCCCTCTGCCTAGCTAACCTGTACAAGTCCTTCTCTCCTTCTCTAGTGTCTAACCTAGTGTACAACTCGTCATATGCCTTCTGCTTGGCCTTAGACACCCCCCTCTTCACTCTGCGCTGTAACTCCTTGTATTCCTGTCTATTCTCTTCAGTCCTGTCCATGTCCCACTTCTTCTTGGCTAACCTCTTCCTCTGGATACTATCCTGAACTTCCTCATTCCACCACCAAGTCTCCTTATCTTCTTTCCTCCTTCCAGATGACACACCCAGCACCTTTCTCCCTGTCTCCCTGATCACTTCTGCTGTAGTTTCCCAGTCATCTGGCAGCACTACCTGCCCACCCAGAGCCTGCCTCAACTTCTGTCTAAATTCCTCACAACATTCCTCCTTTTTCAGCTTCCACCACTTGGTTTTCTTCTCTATCTCTATCTTTGACCTCTTCTTCTTACAGACCATCAAAGTCATCCTACACACCACCATCCTATGCTGTCTGGCTACACTCTCTCCCACTACCACTTTACAGTCACTAATCTCTTTCAGATTGCCTCTTCTACATAGGATGTAGTCTACCTGTGTTCTCCTACCTCCACTCTTGTAAGTCACTCTATGCTCCTCCCTCTTCTGAAAATATGTGTTAACCACAGCCATGTCCATCCTCTTAGCAAAGTCCACTACCATCTGTCCTTCAAGGTTCCTTTCCTTAACTCCAAACTTGCCCATCACCTCCTCATCACCTGTGTTCCCCTCACCAACATGTCCATTAAAATCCGCTCCTATCACCACTCTCTCACCCGTGGGAATACTCTCCATCACCTCATCTAATTCACTCCAGAATCTCTCTTTCTCCTCCAACTCACAACCTACCTGTGGGGCATAACCACTAACAACATTCAACATCACGCCTTCAATCTCTAACTTCAGACTCATCACCCTGTCTGACACTCTCTTCACCTCCAGAACATTCCTCACAAACTCCTCCTTCAGGACCACACCTACCCCATTTCTCTTACTATCCACACCATAATAAAACAGCTTGAATCCTGCTCCTATACTACGAGCCTTGCTACCCTTCCACCTGGTCTCCTGTACACACAGTATATCCACCTTCCTTCTCTCCATCATATCAGCCAGCTCTCTACCTTTCCCTGTCATATACCAACATTCAGAGTTCCTATTCTCAGTCCTACACTCTTACCTTTCCTCTTCTCTCTCTGTCTGTGCACTCTCCTCCCTCCTCTACTTCTTCGACCAACAGTAGCCCAATTTTCCCCCGGCGCCCTGTAGGTCAAAGGCGCCGATGGCGGTCGTTGTTAACCCGGGCCTCGACCGATCCGGTATGAAATTCAGAGTACTGACGATTCGCATGGTTAAATTTGGCAACGTTTTACGCCGGATGCCCTTCCTGACGCAACCCTCTCTATTTATCCGGGCTTGGGACCGGCACAGAAGTCACTGGACTGTGACCCCCATGGCTAGATTATGTGCACTTCTATTAATATTATATTAATTTCTTACTCTCACTTGCTTCACCAGACATTTCATATCTTGTTATTGTCCTATCTGAGGGTTGTTATGACATTCCCCCCTCCTATTCCCAGGGTTGCCGTACATTCTGTTTTTAGAACGTGCACATCGGCCTTGCTGACTCTGGTTTGGCTTCGCAGGCCAAAGGCCTCTCCCCCGAACCCTGAGACATTGCCTCGAGAGTGCTCACCTCTTTGGATTCGCGGCAATGAGCTCAGCCGCTTCCTGTCTGATGTATTGGATAACCTTCCTGTTCTTGCTGAGGTCAGCAGAGTGGACCTGAGCCTGATCTTGATACCCAGCCTGCCCCTGCTGCTGAGCCTGAACCTGATGCTGAGCCTGAACCTGATATCATTAATCTTACTGGGTCCCCTTCCCCCTCTATCGCTCTGATCACTCTCCCTCCGCTCCCTCCCCCAGCTCTCCAAGCTCCTCTGCTTCTTCATTCCCCCTCCTTTTCCATCCTATTCCCCAACTTCTCCTTCTGCACACATGACTGATATCTCGGCTGATGACTAAAGCTGGTAGTCGCTAATTTCTGTTTTTTCCTTTCTTTTATGTAATGAACCTTTTTATGAAGGTTATACTGCTTTGATATAGATTTCAGCTGAGGATAGTAAGGTGAGATAATATATTTATGGATTAAAATAAGTAAAGAACAGATTTGCTTAATCTGAGTAATTTTTTAAGGATTAAATGATTATTAAATGATTACTGTTTAAAAGTAGATTTTAAATTATTATTAAATGCTTCAATGATTAGAGTAGATAGTAAATTAGCTTAAACTTAAACTTATTTAAAGATTACTAAAGTGACAAAAGACGTCATGCGTACTTACTTTCTCGCCACATTGAGCAGCAAACTGTTCTAGAGTATGTCACTATCTACTTCTGTAAATACCCTATATGGACTTCACACACACCCGGACAACGTCAATGGTTGGAGGCTCTTCCAAGGCCTCCTTGTTTTTTCATCTGTGGAAAGAAACTGATTCTGAAGCACTTGCTGTAAACGGAGACCAATATGCATACACCCAATGTGTTCAAAAGGGAATATCTGGGTGACATTGCGCGCCAACAAACGATTACGACTACCCTTGCCCCACTGGATATCCCAGCTACATCCGACACACCATTGGTGGTGGACCTGAACTAACCACATTAAACACACATATTAATTGATCATGTCCTGTATGTATTTATGTGTTTACATGTTTATATATATATATGTTGGTTTCATTGAGTGGTGACCCTGGTGTTAAGTACACACTGTCGTGCCACAAAGGCGGGCAGAGGGGGAAATTTTTCCCCTCATAATTGGCACTTGGGGTTTTTTGCCCACTCCTGGTTCACTGTGTTGTTTTGAGAGAGGCAACCATAATAATTTTTAGGTCGCAACTTCTAGCTAATCTGTGGCCACCTAAGATGCAGAGTTTTGCAGGCATGGGCATTTTTACAAAGTAAATGAAACAAAAAATAAAAATAAACAAATCATTCGAATGTTTTAGTTTTAAAAATAAAACGATTGATCTTACCTAATACCTAATGATCTTACCTTTAAACACACAGGTGCACAATGCTAATTTGGTAGCTGCACATGTCCCTTTTGCTCTAGCGAAGCCTCAAAGCTCAAGAACACAAATAAGAAGTGAATTTTAGAAATCAAACCTAACCAAATATCTTGGCTAATGAAATGAATTTGATGAGAAGAAGAATTAATGTTATCGTTTATACTGTATCATACACTGATCAGCCATAACATTATGACCACCTGCCTAATATTGTGTTGGTCCCCCTTTTGCTGCCAAAACAGCTCTGACCCATCGAGGCATGAAGGACTACACTAGATCCCTGAAGGTGTGCTGTGGTATGTGGCACAATGATGTTAGCAGAAGAACTTTAAGTCCTGTAAGTTGCCTTGCATGGGCCTCAGCTCACAACTTACAGGACTCAAAGGATACTTTTGATAGATATTGACCACTACAGCACAAGAGCTGCAGTTTTGGAGATGCTCTGATCCAGTGGCCTAGCCAACAAAATTTTGGTCCTTCATCAAACTCGCTCAAATCCTTACGCTTGCCCATTTTTCCTGCTTCTAACACATCAATTTTGAGGACAAAATGTTCACTTGCTGCCTAATATATCCCACCCACTAACAGGTGCCATGATGAGGAGATCATCAGTCTTATTCACTTCACCTGGCACTGCTCACAATGTTATGGCTGATCGGTGTATATTAATCCATTTTAATGTTAATGAAAATGTATGCAAATTGCACTTTTTTCCACATCGTATTTCATTTCCGTTTACTGCAAATGATGCTTTAAAAATTTTAAAAAAATTTCTGCACCTTTTCCCTCTAGATGATGCCATTGGGATGTTTCGGTTTCCGGTTAGGGAATATTTAACAGTCTCAGCGCGCCCTCTGGTGGTGAATTAGAAACCACAGCGTCTTCATGACACCTTTGTTATCCATTATGAATGAGTTTTATCTCCTAGAGTTACTGTAAATAATGATAAAACATTTCAACAGAATTCGGCGGATAATCTAAACTAAAAAAAAAGCAACGAAAATTTTTCTGTGCGCATTTCTTATTATTTGTCTTTTAAACACTGTGCTTATAATAATAATAATAATAATAATAATAATAATAATAAAATAATAAAAATTTTTCTACCCATGGGGGTCACAGTCCAGTGACTTCTGTGTCGGTCCCAGAAATAATAAATAAAAGAGAGGGTTGCGTCAGGAAGGGCATCCGGCATAAAACACTGCCAAATTTAATCATGCGAATCGTCAGTACTCTGAATTTCATACCGGATCGGTCAAGGCCCGGGGTAACAACGACCCCATCAGGGCGCGGGTAGAAATTGGGCTACTGTTGGTCGAAGAAGTAGAGGATGGAGGAGAGTGCCAGACAGAGAGAGAAGAGGAAAGGTAAGAGTGTAGGACTGAGAATAGGAACTCTGAATGTTGGTACTATGACAGGGAAAGGTAGAGAGCTGGCTGATATGATGGAGAGAAGGAATGGATATACTGTGTGTACAGGAGCCAGGTGGAAGGGTAGCAAGGCTCGTGTATAGGAGCAGGGTTCAAGCAGTTTTATTATGGTGTGGATAGTAAGAGAAATGGTGTAGGTGTGGTCCTGAAGGAGGAGTTTGTGAGGAATGTTCTGGAGGTGAAGAGAGTGTCAGACAGGGTGATGAGTCTAAAATTAGAGATTGAAGGGGTGATGTTGAATGTTGTTAGTGGTTATGCCCCACAGGTAGGTTGTGAGTTAGAGGAGAAAGAGAGATTCTGGAGTGAATTAGATGAGGTGATGGAGAGTATTCCCACAGGTGAGAGGTGGTGATAGGAGCGGATTTTTAAAGGACATGTTGGTGAGGGGAACAGAGGTGATGAGGAGGTGATGGGCAGGTTTGGAGTTAAGGAAAGGAACCTAGGAGGACAGATGGTAGTGGACTTTGCTAAGAGGATGGACATGGCTGTGGTTGACACTTATTTTCAGAAGAGGGAGGAGCATAGAGTGACTTACAAGAAGGCTACATCCTATGTGGAAGAGGCAATCTGAAAGAGATTAGTGACTGTAAAGTGGTAGTGGGAGAGAGTGTAGCCAGACAGCATAAGATGGTGGTGTGTAGGATGACTTTGATGGTCTGTAAGAACAAGAGGTCAAAGATAGAGAAGAAAACCAAGTGGTGGAAGCTGAAAAAGGAGGAATGTTGTGAGGAATTTAGACAGAAGTTGAGGTAGGCTCTGGGTGGTCAGGTAGTGCTGCCAGATGACTGGGAAACTACAGCAGAAGTGATCAGGGAGACAGGGAGAAAGGTGCTGGGTGTGTCATCTGGAAGGAGGAAAGAAGATAAGGAGACTTGGTGGTGGAATGAGGAAGTTCAGGATAGTGTCCAGAGAAAGAGGTTAGCCAAGAAGAAGTGGGACATGGACAGGACTGAAGAGAATAGACAGGAATACAAGGAGTTACAGTGCAGGGTGAAGAGGGAGGTGTCTAAGGCCCAAATAGAAGGCATATGACGAGTTGTAACTAGGTTAGACACTAGAGAAGGAGAGAAGGACTTGTACAGGTTAGCTAGGCAGAGGGATCGAAATGGGAAGGATGTGCAGCAAGTTAGAATTATTAAGGATAGAGATGGAAGGGTGCTCACAAGTGAGGAGAGTGTACAGAGGAGATGGAAATGAGGAGCTGATGAGTGAGGAAAATGAGATGGAAAAAAGAGTAGAAGGGGCGAACTCTGTGGAACAGAAAGTAGATAAGATTAGAAAGGATGAAATCAGGAAGGCTTTGAAGAGGGTGAAAAGTGGAAAGGCAGTTGGTCCTGATAACATCCCCGGGGGAGGTCTGGAAGTGTCTGGGAGAGGCAGCAGTGGAATTTTTAAGTGAAAGGATGCCTGAGGAATGGAGAAGAAGTGTGTTAGTGCCGATCTTTTAAAAATAAGAGTGACGTGCAGAGTTGCAGCAACAAGGGGGATAAAGTTGATGAGCCATACAATGAAGCTATGGGAAAGAGTAGTGGAAGCTAGATTAAGGAAGGTAGTGGGGAAATTTTTGAGCAGCAGTATGGCTTCATGCCCAGGAAGAGCACAACAGATGCAATTTTTGCTCTGAGAATTTTGATGGAGAAGTATAGGGATGGTCAGAGGGAGTTGCACTGTGTGTTTGTAGACTTGGAGAAAGCGTATGACAGGGTGCCAAGAGAAGAGCTGTGGTACTGTATGAGGAAGTCAGGAGTAGCAGAGAAGTATGTCAGAGTGGTGCAGGACATGTATGAGAGGAGCAGGACAGTTGTGAGGTGTGCTGTAGGTCAGACAGAGGAGTTCAATGTGGAGGTGGGACTGCATCAGGGATCGGTTTTGAGCCCCTTCCTGTTTGCTATAGTGATGGACCAGTTGTCAGAGGAGGTCAGACAGGAGTCTCCTTGGACATTTATGTTTGCAGATGACATTGTGATCTGTAGTGAGAGCAGGGAGAGGTGGAGGAAAACCTGGAGAGGCGGAGGTTTGTGCTGGAGAGAAGAGGAATGAAAGTCGGTCGTAGTAAGACTGAGTACATGTGTGTGAATGAAAGGGAGGGAAGTGGAACAGTAAGGTTACACGGTGCAGAGGTGAAGAAGGTACTGGAGTTTAAGTACTTGGGGTCAACATTCCCGAGTAATGGAGAGTGTGGGAAAGAGGTAAAGAAGCGAGTGCAAGCAGGTTGGAATGGGTGGAGAAAGGTGTCGGGAGTTCTGTGTGATAGGAAAATATCAGGAAGGGGGAAAGGGGTACAGGACAGTGGTGAGACCGGCCATGCTGTATGGTTTAGAGACAGTGTCACTGAGGAAGAGACAGGAGTCAGAGCTAGAGGTAGCAGAGCTGAAAATGTTGAGGTTCTCTTTGGGAGTGACAAGATTGGACAGGATTAGGAACGAGTACATCAGAGGGACAGATCATGTTGGACGTTTGGGGGACAAAGTTAGGGAGGGGGCCCGATTAAGATGGTTTGGACATGTTCAGAGGAGGGAGAGTGAGTATATTGGTAGGAGAAAAATGGACATGGAGCTGCCAGGCAGGAGGCAAAGAGGAAGGCCAAAAAGGAAAAATATGGATGGAATAAATGAGGATATGAAACTAGAGGTGCAAGTGTTGAGGATGCAGAAGATAGGGATAGGTGGAGAGAGATGATTCGCCTTACCCCTGAAGGGAAAAGCCGAAAGAATAATAATGAAGTTGCTTTCGGCTGCTCCCTGTTCGGGGTTGCCACAGCGGACCAACTGGTCCGCACAACTTGGCAAATGCTTTACGCCGGATGCCCTTCCTGACGCAACCCTCCCATCTTTCTGGGCTTGGGACCGACACTGCATCCAGTGGCTGGGAATCGAACCCGGGCCTTCTGCATAATGGGCGAGAAACCCACCACTGAGCCACCAATGCCCCAATCATAATAATAATAATAATAATAATAATAATAATAATAATAATATTATTATTATTAATTTTTTATTATTATTATTTCCTTAAATAACTGTTATAATTTAAAGTCTTTTTTTAGTGAAAAGGATTGTGGGTATTGCAGTAAGTGGTCATCAGACCGATCTGATTATTAGGTCACTTTATTCTGATTCTGTTTGAGCTCAGAGTGCAGTACAAGATTCAGCGATCACCCAGGTAAGTGGTTTTCTCTTCTTACTAATGGTAAAATAGCGCATTAACAGTAATAAGTATAATGTTTTAGCGTTGATTATTTTTAAAATAGCATAAGAGACAGATATTTAGATATCTGGATAACAGGCTGCTCGTTTAAATCGCTAGTCCGGTTAGCAAACTGAGGTAAATTTCTCTCTGCGGGCTAGCATGTTTAGCATATATATTTTTTGCCCGTAAAGTGATTTTTTCCTCTTAAAAGTAACGGAATTAAGTTTATTGTTTCCTAAAAGTCATTTTAAAAGTGAACACTTTGACAATCTACTTAAATAAGCTACGAAATACACTTTATTAGGAACACCTGCGGATTTATGCGGTTTTCTGCTAGGTCAGTCACGTGACAGCGGTGCAGTGTGTAAAATCAAGCGGACACACAACACGAGCTTCAAGTTAATGTTCACATTTATCGCCAGATTAAAAGAAAAAAAAAGTCTGATATCTGTGACTTTAACCGCTGTGTGGATTAGTGTCCGTAATATGACTCGGGAACAGCGAGTCGTCTCAGAGAGCGATTCGTTCAAATTTTTTGTATTGACTGCGCATGCGCGACATCCAATCGGTTCTGTGCTGGGAAACTTGATTAGTTCATTTCCCGAGTCGTTTTTTCATCACGTGACAGCCTCATAGGCCTCGTCTATGTAGTCTGAAATGATTCAAACAGAAATGATTCATTCATCTGCCGAGTCTTCGACTCCGAGTCGTTCGTCCTTTCATCACGTGACCACTTCCTGGCTCGGTATCTTACAGTCAATAATACTAATATTTCGGAATTATCATAAAATTATCAAAAAACGTGCAATGAATTTTTTTTAAAAATTAAAAAAAGTCTTTTCGCCTTCACTGATTAGTTAAATTAAATGGGGGAAAAATAGAAAATTAAAAATTTTAAATAATTAAATCTTAAAAAAATATTTTTTAAAAAAAAACTATAAAAAAACAATACCTTTTTTGCTTTTTCCTATTTTTTTTGGGGTTATAATTTTTTTTATCAATAAATTTTGGGTTTCACATGGATAACATGAAAAAAAATATTTTAACCTCAAATAATACGAAAAAATTCTTTCTTTTAAAATCCAATTTACTTGGATGTTTAAAGCCCAAAACTTTTTTTCCCTTTCAGTTTTTGGAAAAGGCCATCATGAGGAAAGTTTTTTTTTGAAATTTTAAAAATAAAAAAAAGACTTTTTGAACCCAGCCCAAAGTAGTTTGACTAAAAAAAAACACTAACCGAAAAAAATTTCCTTGGTTGTTTTAGGGTTTTTCTAAATTTGACAAGGCTAAGGTAATTACAAAAATGTAAATAGGTTTTAATTCCAAAAAATGAAAAAAATTCCGGGAAAAAAATAGTTTTTTTTGTGGACAGAAAAGACCCGGGCCTAAAAGACCGAACCCCTCCTGGTGGAAGGGTTAGATAAAAATTTTCACACTTCTCTAAAACAAAAAAAAACCCTGATTAGCAGTTCTTTAAAAACCCCTGTTCAAGCAGAGACAGTTTGCCTATAAAGGGAAGTCTTAAAACAAAAAAACCCAAGGGGTGAAGAAAACTTAAAAACATTCCTTAAAAGGGAGGACTAAAACGCTGGGCCCCCGGGCTTTACTGTTCCAAACTTCAAAAACCAAGTTTTCCAAAACGGAAAGAAGAATGGTTACAAACCCACTTTCCCTTTTTGGAGGCTGTGCATGAAACTCATTTTTGTTCTTAACAAAAAAAAACTTCGGGAGCCCTAGAGCCATTTTTTTGAGAGAAATACGAATGTCCGGGAAGGGGTTTTCCTAAAAAAATAATCAATGAACAAGAAAAAATTTTTTTGGGTTTTTTGGGTTTTCGAAACCAGCTTAACGAGATAACAACTTCGGGTGGTCTCTTAGTTCAGTTAAGTTTTGAAATTGTTTACCTAATCGCTTATTCAGATTAAGTTAAAAACTTTTTTTTCTCCGGGAACAGCTGGAAGAAGTCTTAAAATTTGAAGTCACTTCGGTCAGGAAGAGCTTTTTTAAACCCCTTGAAATAAAATTACCTCAAAATTTTCCCTGGATTTGTTTTTTAACCTTTCAGGGCGGAGACCCGTGAAGGACGTTTTCGGGGACTTTTTTTGAAAAAAAAAGCATGTCCGGCCCTTTTCACAAAATGAATTTGTAAATCTGAACTGTAAAGAGCAAGCAAATAAAAATTTTTAAAAAAAGACGTGGTACGTGATGTCCTGGTCAGAAACATGCAAATCCTTCTGAAGAAACAAAAACGCAGGAAATCCGTGAGGTCCGTCTTTTACAGAAAACTATCACGTGACCTCATTAGATATCTGGAATCCGCAGCCTCGGAGGTGACGCACTCTGTTACAAGAGAATTGGAGGAGTGTTTGGAGGCGGAGTCCAGAAACAAAACCCAGACAGGACTCTCAAGAGCGAGCAACACGAACGCTTCCAATCACACTGACATCTTCGCTCCTTTCCGTCTTTTTGGACAGTGAGGAACGACATGGAGAACATTTTCTCCACAATAAAGAAAGGCAGATGGTCAAACAAAAGCGCCAAAATGACACCTGCAAATGACGAAACCACCTGTGAACTGGTTCGTGAAATCATGATCACAGAAGATGGTACCGTGGTTGAGAGATCTTCCCCGGATCATGGACACCTCTCTCGAGGTTTTGCTGGACGTCAGGCTGGAAACATGGACTCGGCTGTGAACCAGCTGAAGAGTATGTTGTCCAGGGACTCCGGCATTCAGCGTCATGAGTCGACCATCGCGAATGCGGTCTCGACCATTCTGAGGAACATGACCGCATCATCAAAGATCACGAGGAAGTTCTCTCCAGAACGCTCGGCTCTAACAGAAGAACGTTCACGTGGCATCATGTTCGGAGCTCGTGGCATTTCCCAGCTAGTCCACGGATTTGTACCGGAGCTCATTACTCATTTAGACTGTTACTTTTCCAGCACAGAGTTTAACCAGATAGCAGCTCAGACTGAATTCTGTAAAGGAGAATTAACAGCAAATGATGAAAAAGCTTTCGCCGCGGCTGTAAGAGAACTGGCAGAAAACCCTTTCAGATTTCGTGGTGGAATCGGCGGCCACGCCCACCAGAAGGACTCGGAACTCGAAGACGCTGATGAGCTGAACGCTCACAGCCAGGAGGGACAGCTTACTGCCCTGGATGACGAGTTCTCTCATCCGAGCGTTCAGGTTCAGGTGGGGAAAAAAAAGAAGAAGGAAAAGAAGAAGGGGAAATAACGATACCCTTCACTGATGGGCAATATACTTCCCGGACCAGCGACCCTGAGAAGGTACATTTTTATACACTGATCTGATTTTTCCTAAATATTTTTAAACCATCAGTGAAGTTGGATCGTTGTATCTGTTTAACATCATGAGCCATGTGCTGTTTTTTTGCTCTTATACCACAGCAGTAGAATTAATGTATTTATTATCCGCTGTCTCGGCCCACATTTCATAAAAATCTCTTTAGTTTAATGTAATGTTTTAGTTTTAATGTTTCATATATAAAACAAGTTACTTCCTGGTTTCCTTAGTTATAGCAGCGATAAACAGCCGCACCACTGATTAATAAAAAAAAAATTAATTATCACTTACTGACCAATCAGAATCCAGAGTTCAGCACTAGTTTTCTACTACTACTATTACTGCTACTGCTGCAGTATAAGGAAGATGATTTTATTGAAGCACTTTTTAGTGGGTTCCTTTGCTTTTTCTTTCCTGTTAGGGTAAAAAATCAAAAATCGAGAGCTGCTCTTCTTCCCACAGGAAGTCCACTTCTGGGGCAACAAAATGGGGAGGAAAAAAATGACATTTAGAAACCGATTTATTCCGGAAATTGTGCAAGCGAGTCTTGTCATTGTTTTGGAATACACTTTGTACTTTATCAAAGATCAACACGAGGATGAAGAAAATGAACCAGAAAGTTTTAGTTTTGTAGTTTTGTTTTAATGGTTGTTAATGTAGACTACATGAGGAGGTTATAATACACCTGTGTACGGTAATAACTCGAACCCCTTTTCTTTCACAGGTAATAATGCGCCATTAAAAGGCAGTTTTCTGCACAGGAAGTTTGCCAGTTTCTCCAGGAGAATGAGGTCAGTGTTCAGCTCGCTGAGCATGAGGTGATGGATCTGTGGATCCGGGTCATGAGAGCCTGACTTCCTGACTTTGTATATAGTGTACAGACTTCATGTACTTTTCATTAATTTTAATTAATTTTTGTTAATATTATTGTTAAACTGATTATTATTAAATAATGTGGCTGATTATTAGTACTGATTATTATTTAAATAAAATAAAAATTCTAATCTGAAACCTGTTTTGTTTGTTGAGCTGATTAATCTTCATGCAGTGAGTGATGAGGATGATGATGATGATCTCTGTCTGTGTTTTCCTCCTCTGTCATTTCCTCTCCTTGTATTTTTCTGTCTTTCCCTCCTCCTCCTTCTCTCTCTCTCTTTCAATTCAATTCATTTGTATAGCGCTTTTAACAATGCACACAGAATACAAATGAATAGAAACCGAATAAAAATAAAGTTTAAAGTTAAGTTTATCTCAAATTTATCCCTAATAAAAAGCCTGAGGCAATGGTGGTGAGGAAAAAATCACTGAGATGATGTGAGGAAGACACCTTGAGAGGAACCAGGCTCAGAAGGGAACCTCACCCTCATTTAGGTGATTTAGGTGATACCAGTACATTTCACTATGTACTGCGTCAGCTATATGTGGTTGAAATGACAATAAAAGCTTCTGAACTTCTCACTGAACTACAGTAAAGACCAAACACCAGAAAACACACACACACATTTTTTTCAGCATGGTACATTTGAATAGAAGAGAAATATTGCTAGCAAAACAAAAGCTTGTACCGTATGTTGGGTATATTAAACAAACTAACAAACAAAAGTCAGGTTTTTGAACCCTGACGATATCGCAGCTTTCTGAAGGAATCCAAATGAGGAAATTTGGCCATGGGAGGAGTCTCACCTTGACTCCTCCTACTGATAAACATTCATTCACTTTGTGTCTTGAGCACATGGAGGCTGAAGATTTATTATGGCTTTGGAGTTTTGACGTAAATGTTTTTTCTTCTTGTCGAGAGAAATGTCTTTTTTTTTCCCCCTCTACTAATCACACATGCTGTGAATGAAGATAGAATGAAAATCACTGGAGTATCCCTTTAATAGCTCTCACACTCGTTTTACACTTTCAACACTTTTCCCCTCAATGTGTGACAGAGAGAGAGAGTGAGAGTGAGTGAGTGAGTGAGTGTGTGTTTCTTTGTGTTTTTGTGTGTCGCCGTGTGTGAGAGGTATGTGTTTGGCGTTTCGCATTTTTGGTTGTTAGCACGTGTGGACATTTTATTCTCTCCTAACTAATATTAATTTCCTTTGGGAAGTGGGTTTATCCTTGGATCTTTGTTGCGCTTGAGGTTGATGGATAAGCATCTCTTTGGCTGCCATCATACACGTCTCTTCTAAAGAGCTGCGCACTTTGTTATCTAGTACCTCCGTAGACAACTGCTGCTGCCTGCACGGTATGTGGATTTGTTTCTCCGCTTACTTGCACGTTAATGTAGCGAGAAGCTTATTGGGTGTATGAATTGACGTTTTTCTATATTTATTAATTTGTTAAAGGACTGGCCGCCAGATAGATGATGTGGTCTGCATTGTTTGGTAGGTGGAACCTATTTTCTTGGTGCCTGCCATAATGGTACGTGCCGTATTTTTGTTTTAATGTCTGTTTGTATTTTAGGTAAATTAATCAGCCTGTGAGCGTGCTTTTCCTCTTGCCCTTGGCTTCACATCGCTTACAGCCTGGTTTGCAGCTTCAGTTTAGTTTAGTTTTGCTTCAGTTTAGTTTTGCTTTGTTTTTGCTTTCGTTTTGCTTCTGCTTTGGCTTCGGCGCTAACTCTTGTCAATGTTGATGCTTTGGCTTTATTTGTTGTCGTTGTATGTATGGTTTTGTTATTTTGTCTGAGCTATTTTGTGTTAATTTCTTTTCTTTTTTAGGAGCTGGGGACTGGGGGAAGGCAGGTTAGCTGCTTTTATGAAGTGGTGTGCTTCTGTTCATGATGTGTGGTGTGGAGTTGTACTGCATTTCCCTGGTGTGCGAGTGATTTGGTTCACGTTTGAGTATTTAACATTACAGGCATTATTACAGCCCTGTGTCTAGCCTGCCTCTCTACTGGTAAGCCCCAGCTCCACTTGATGGGTGGCTTTTTGAGGAGGTTGCTGTAGCGTGTTTGTTTTTCTTTCTTTTCCTTTTGGCTATTTTAAATTTTACATTGATTAAATTCTTGTTCATTGATCATTGCATTGGATAATTTTATCTGTGTAATAAAGATATATATTGTTGTTTTTAAAGTATCCACATCTCTTGGTCCTTGTTGGGAGAACTCGAACCTGTGTTTCTTTTGGTCTTTTCCCGGGTGACAAATCCTGGGTGGTGTAGTCTGTATATGTTAGTATAATGTCTCTAAGGTTTATTAGGGAAAATCTTAATATCCCCCGCACACAAACACCACACTGCCAGGATCTCTTAACTTTTGGCCTGAGACGTGGATATCTTGTTTTTCTTTGTTTTTTCTGTGCTTGTTTTATTTTCTTTCTTGTGGACAGGAGCAAAACAGCAGTGCTGGTTAGTGGGCTCAGTATTCTTTTTTTTTTCCTCTTATAGTGAAATTCTTAGTGAAAACTAAGAAACTGGTAAGATTTCGGAAGAACACCGAATTGGTGTTCGGTTTCGAATAATGGAAGAATAGCTGCAGGAACTTAAGGAGCTATATAGCGTTGCAGGAGGCTTTTTTTTGTAGGAGGCAGCAGGCGGGGGAGACATTGTTGGAGTTCTCCCTTGCTCTAAGGGCCCTCTTGGAGAAGGCTAAGCAGCAGTCACTGGATGCAATGCCAAATGCTGAAGTGCTGTTACGTGACCGATTCGTTGGTCTATTAGGTGGGAACGTGAGAGCACACCTGGGGGAGCGAGATGGTGTTCAAGGTGGTGCGTGTTCTGAAGGAAATCGTCCTCCCCAGCAATCTGAAATGTGTGAGCTTAGAGAGATGTTAAAGTTGCAGCAGTTAACCCAGCTTACTCAAAGTGTAACCCAGTTGCGGGACCAGTCTCTGCGTGCCCTTTCGTAGCAGTTCAGTTGTATGTAGGAGGTGTCAACAACCTGGCCATTTTGCTAGGGAGTGTAATCGGGAGTATGTTCCTCCTTCACGACTTCGAACAGATACCAGAGGGATAGGGGATAATAGACAGTCTCGCCCCGATTCATTGTCGGAAAACTAATTCCCACCGAATTGTTGAGCCACAATTCGGTTGGGGGTAAATGGTGGCTCAGACTCATTGGATGGTGTTGGCCCTGTGTTAAATTTAATGTCCTCATGCCCACATTTGGTTGTGTTGTTGAGTGGTGTGCCTGTATCTTGTTTGGTTGATACAGGTTCTGTGGTATCCACAATTACTGAAAGTTGTTTTTGGGAATACTTTGAGTCTTGGGGCCAGGACCGCCTTTAGGTCTTGTCATTGGCTTCAGCTTAAGGCTGCCAATTGGTTGTCTATCCCTTATATAGGTTATGTGGAGTTGGACGTGGAACTTTGTGGTAGAATTGTTCTGTAATGTGGTGTGTTGGTGGTCCAGGATCCTCCTGGTGGTGTCTGTGCTCAAGCCACGGGTGTGTTGGGCATGAATGTATTGAGCCGATGCTACCAGGAGCTCTTTGGGCAACTTGGGCTTTCCCTTTTTCGTTTTCTGTCAGTGTCCGGTGCTCCCAAATCAGTTTTTCAAGCTTTGCAGTACTGTCATCAGGCAAGTGTTCAGTCACTCACTAAGTGTATGGGAACGGTTAAGGTGCATGGTCCTCGAGCCGCCCGGATTCCTGGTGGTACGATGAAATTTGTAGCGACTACCTGTTCTGAGTCTTTTTCTATTGGGGTTTCACTTCTTGAGCCTCCTGATGTTGGACTCCCTGTGGGGCTGTTGATTATTCCAATCCTTGTTAAAGTGATTAGGGGAACGGCTTACATACCTGTTATCAATGTAGGGACTACTGATGCTCTTCTATTTCCCTAGTGAGTGATAGGCACATTGTCAAGTGTGCATGTTGTTAGTTTGCCCCCAGGCATTTCTGAGGTCAGGCCATGGTCAGGGACTGCTTGTTCAATCACTTCTCAAGTGGATATTTCATCTGTGCAGGAACAACTGCTTTAGATTTGTCCTGTTTATCAAGTGATGAGCAGGGTAAGGTCAGGGCTCTTCTTTTAAAGTATCGATCAGTCTTTTCCAGTTTTGAAGGTGATGTGGGGTGTACCAATCTGCTTTCACATGATATCCCTCTTCTTGATGATACTCCAGTTTGACAGCGCTATCGGCGTATACCTCCATCGGAATATGAGGTGGTGAGGGAACATATTAACCATTTACTAGAGACTCAGGTAATTCTGGAGAGTTGTAGCCTGTATGCCTCTCCAATTGTGCTGGTTGAAAAGAAGGAGGGAAGTTCAATTCAATTCAATTCAATTCAATTTTATTTGTATAGCGCTTTTAACAAAGAGCATTGTCTCAAAGCAGCTTTACAGAACATAAGAAACAATAAACATACAAACAAACAGTCCTAGATGTTAGACAAAATTTTCCCTAGTGAGCGAGCCTGAGGTGACTCAG
>JAUCMX010000143.1:0-22672 GCA_033459395.1 Hemibagrus guttatus | reverse complement strand
AAAATTGGAGGGTGCAGCAAGAACTCAAGTAGCTGGCTGAGGACCTTTTGATGTTGTTCGGTCCATGATATGGGCTGACTGGCATGAAGTTGAGCTGTTTTTCGCCCTCTTCCCCCTTCCTTCTTACCGATGCAACTTTTAGAGTTTCCCCCTTTTTTCCGGAAACCTCTCCACTGACAAAAGTTCATAGACAGGTTTGGCCGTCTGGGAAAAATTAGGAATATACGTGTGATAGTATGAAAGGAATCCCAGCAGTTGTCGCAGTTCACCCACTGTTTTAGGTTTACGGTCCCTTAGTGCTTGCACAGGTGCAATCTCCTTGGGGTCCATAGTGTAGCCCCCTTTCGAGACTATTTTTCCCAGAAACTTTACCTCAGCCTTGAAAAGCTCACACTTCTTGGCTGTAAGTTTCACCCCATGTCTCTGGTACCGGCGTAGCACTTCTCTGACATCACGGAGATGCTCCTCAAATGTCTTACTGTGTACAAGGTTATCATCCAAGTATGGAAGGCAGGTGTCATCTCTGAGTCCCAGTAAGCATTCTTCCATACTACGCTGGAACTCAGCAGGGGCAGAGGACAGCCCGAAGGGGATCCTGACCCATTCATAAAGGCCCCAAGGTGTTATGAAAGCTGTAAAGCTTCGGCTGCCCTCTTCCACAAACCCCTGATGATACGCCTTCCCCTGATCCAGGACTGAGAACCATGCACTCCCACTTAAGCTGTTCAGCATGTCCTGCACCCTAGGGATAGGGTGATGGTCTGGAATGGATTTGCGGTTCAGCTCCCGGTAATCTATACAGAGGCGTAGACTGCCATCTTTCTTCCTTACACACACTATTGGGGATGCATAAGAGGAGCGTGACTTCTGAATCCATCCTCTATTCAGGAGGTCTTCCAAGTATTCTTTCACCTCCTTTTTGTAATGGTTTTGGCACAGAGACATAAGTACGCTTTACTGGAGTCATGTCACTCAGTCTGATTTTCAGTTGTAGTGATGGAATACACCCCATATCATCTTCATCCTTCGCAAATGCTTCACATTCTTCCCTCAGCATCTGCTGAACTTCCCTTTGTTGCTCTGGTGTAAGATGATCAAGTGGCACTGGTGGGTCCCATGGCTTTCTGCTAGCTTTAAAGGGGCCATGTTGTCAATGCTGTGCACACTTGTCACACCCTTACGTTCCATGCCCCCCTTACCCCTTCCACCACACCACCATTACTGGAATTCCAGTCTGATGTCACTATAGCCGGTTGGGTGTCTGCTGGATACATGGCTCTGACATGCTGTACACGTCCTAGAATTGTGCGGGGAGCGAGCATGATGTCTGCCTTGCTGATGTTGGTAACAGGGATCTGTACTTTTGTTAAGCTCCCCCCCTGGAGGCTAATTACCATCCGGGCCCTACTTCCAGTCCTTCAGGCCACTGTGGGATATCTTCTGGTTCAAACAGGACTACCTGTTTTGCCACAAGCGGACCAGCCCTCACATTACACTTTACTGTTCTTGTCTGTCCTGCTTCCACTACTGTAGTAATCCGTCCAACCTTCACTATTCCTTCTCTTTCAACTCGGTCCCCATTCTGCATCATTTGGATGAGTGCAACCGTTTTTTTCCGGCTAAAGGAGAAAGCTTCCTCTACCACTTCTGGGACCACATCAGGGTGCTGCTCCATTCCCTTTGCCACAAACTGCTGAATAACATTGTAGCCAATGATTGGAGGCTTCCCCACACCTTGCTCATTTGAGACAAGCACTGGCACCAGGAGTTCTACCTCAGCCCCTCTCTTTGGCCCCAGTTGGAGTTTCAGCTCCACCCATCCAGACAAGGGGATATCAGTTTGGTTTGCTGCTCAGCCAACGAGGATTTCACCTTCATCCAACAGTTCACTCAGGCTGCGCGTCTGTATGTGTGGGAAACAGGTATTCTTCCATTCATCATTGATGATGGTCACCTGCGATCCAGTGTCCCAGAACGCCTGCACACGGGAAAACCTTCAAAGAAACAGTCTACCATGCATCTTGGGCCAATGAGTCTTTTCCAATTTGGCTTGGCGCTGCCACGGAATGTGGTTGGCGTAGGTGGCAGTTCTAACGTGCTCCGTTTTTCTGCTCTTTCTCAAGTTCCGCTTCCAGTTGTTTAATTCTTTGCCGCAGGAGCTCTTGGGTTTTCTCATGTGGGTCCTTGTAACTCACCCAAAAGAGGTTGAGCTTTCTGGTCTCATTGAATGAACAAATATCTTTACATCGCTCCTTCCCTCTGCTAGATTCTTCGGTGCTCTACAGCCCCGGGCAGCATGGCCTATGACTCCACATCTGAAGCAGTGCTCACATCGATCCACCTTTCCCCCTTTTTCCTAACAAGCTCTGCACCCCTTCCGGTAGCTGGCTCTACCCTTGATCATACCCTCAGAAGGGTTGTTTTGACTCTTCCTGAGTTCTGCAACCTCCTCTCTTAAGAGTCTAACCATCTTTATATAGCTCCGGTTCTCTCCGCCCTTCCACTGCTGGTGCCTCCCTGCATTTACGCCAGGGCAAGGTCGCTTGACGGTTCATGGACTGACACTTTAGTAATCACTTTTATCTTGTCTGCCCGAATGGGCCTGTATTTCTGAACACAGCTGTTGTACTTTTGCCACTTTACCCCCTGTGTTCTTCTTTTGTTTATTTAGCCTCTCTATCTCATCGGCAGCTTTCTTCATTCATTTTATTTATCAGCATTTCGTCTGAAATCTTTGAATCATCCAGGTATGGCCTCAGTTGAAATTTAATATGATCACTGATCAAACCTGTGCCCACCGAGCGTAGGAACTTCTTCCGAATGTGCTCTGTACTAAAATATTCACCGCCTTCCTTTACACGGGGCATAGCAGCTTCTCTTTCAACTCAATAGCTCTGAATAGGAAGGCTTGTGGAGACTCATTGGCATTTTGTGTAATGTTCACCAATTTATAGTACAGGTCAGTAGAACTGTCCTCCTTGAAGTGTCCCTTCAGTATTATTTTCAGCTGTGATAGGGTGAGATCTCTCTTGATTTCTAGCATATTGCGCAAGCTTAATCCTGGGCTGATGGCTTTTATTACTGCTTCAATAATTTCTGCTTCACCATGGCCCTTTCTCAATCCTCTATCCACCTGGTGCATCAAATTGGTATATGACAATTTGTCTTTTTGTCCACTCTCACCAATCTGGCCACCGATTTTAAAATCTCTCCTCACAGTGACTTCAGGGGCAAGACCAATAAATGGTTGCTGTTCAATGGGTCTATTTAGTCCTGCTTCACCCTCATTTCTTTTTATTTTCTCCATCACTGTATTTACAGCGTGTTCTTCGGGATAGCTTTGATGCAAATCTAACTCATTCGCTACCTTGTTTTCTGCCTGGGAAAGATCTGTCACGTGTTTATGGCCGCCGACATTTTCCTCTTTCTCTCTCTCAATCTGCGCCTCCATGAAAGACAGCAGTGAACACATATAGCGCTTTGCTACTTCTTCTTCCTCTTTGTCAATTACAGCATCGATAGACTCGGTGCATTTCTTAATAAGTGCGCGCTTAGTAGGGACATTCCCGGTAGGAACTTTGTTACCATCACATACCTCCTTCACTTGATCGAGCCGCAACAGCCACAATCTTTCCGTCACACTCTCGGCTAGGGCTTCCAGATCCATCTCGCTGGTACGCCCGCTTACTCGGCCGTGAATCTCCGCTCTCTCGCTGGCTCGCTCCGTACCCTCTCGCGTGATCCCTTCGACTCGCACTTCTTATAAATCCCAGCGGTGCCTCCAAGTTTGTTGCATGCCGAAATAAATGAAGTCCAGGCGTGCGTAGTTTTATGGGTTCGTTTAATCTCTTTCGTTGTTGTCTGTATACATCACCGAAGCACGTATTCACAGCACACACCCTGACTCTGCACACGTGCCCACACTCTTCACACACGAAAACCCAAAACAAAATTTATTATTCTGTTACTAATCCTCCCTTGCACCTTTTTCTCTGCTAGAGCCCTCTATTGTCAGGTGGCTAGAATAACATGTCTTCTTGTGCATTGATCACAGCAGATGAAACAGTTTTATGCCTTTGCACCATCAGATTTTGTACAATAAACCCATATTGAAATTATAACATATAACTATCAACATGAACTATATAAAACAAAATCACATCATTACTCTTTTCCTTAAACATTAGAAACATTAACCTTACAGGCTGTTATTCTAAGCCCCACATTATCATCTTCACCTTCGTTTTGTATTTAGCCTACAACCTCCACGTGTCTATGTATCAGTGTTATTATTTCAATAAACCCCTGTCTGACGTCTATCCCCGCATTTGAAAACTTTTGTCAGCAGTCACACATTGTGATTATGAATGGTAATATCAGACCATAGCCCCTTAGTCCTACAGATATTATTTGAAACCAAGTATGACATGATTAAATATAATCTAATTTGAACTCTGGTTTGTCTTGTGTGCTAACAAATTATTATCAAATCTCCATTTAGAGACAAATAATACGGCAGAGGTTTCCAAATCCACAATTTGGGAGGCATTTAAAGCATATATGCGCAGACAAATTATTTCTCACAGTATCTCGATTAGGGAGCAATGTAAAGAACAAAAAAAAAGAAATTAAATAACAGAATACTAGAAATACATCAGGAGTATGCAGTTTCCCCTTCACCAAAATTGCATAAAGAGAGGCTCCCTCTCCCTGTATGTTTGATACGGGCAAAAGCCACATATTATGAGCATGGAGAGAGAGCAGGTAAACTCCTCACTTGGCAAATTAAAGAAACAGCGACATCAAGAATGATAATGGAAATTAGAAAAGAGACAGGACAAATTCCATCTAATCCACAAGAAATATATATTCAATTATACTCCTCAGAATCTGTTAATGACCCGTCATGTACAGCCCAGTTTTTTGAACCACTTAATATACCCTCCTTAAGCGTGGAAAATGGGGAAGTTTTGGAACAGCCAATAACTATTGATGAATCAATCAAGCAATGTCCTGCATGCAATGTTCAACGTGTCCAGGTCCAGATGGTTTCACAACCGAATTTTATAAATCTTTTAATGACCAAATTTCACCATTGCGTTTGGAGGTTTTTAATGAATCTAGCCATGGGAGTCACAGTCCAGTGACTTCTGTGCCGGTCCCAAGCCCGGATAAATAGAGAGGGTTGCGTCAGGAAGGGCATTCGGTGTAAAACATTGCCAAATTTAACCATGCAAATCGTCAGTATGAATTTCATACCGGATCGGTCGAGGCCCGGGTTAACAACGACCGCCATCGGCGCCGTTGACCTACAGGGCGCCGGTGGAAATTGGGCTACTGTTGGTCGAAGAAGTAGAGGAGGGAGGAGAGTGCGCAGACAGAGAGAGAAGAGGAAAGGTAAGAGTGTAGGACTGAGAATAGGAACTCTGAATGTTGGTACAATGACAGGGAAAGGTAGAGAGCTGGCTGATATGATGGAGAGAAGGAAGGTGGATATACTGTGTGTACAGGAGACCAGGTGGAAGGGTAGCAAGGCTCGTAGTATAGGAGCAGGATTCAAGCTGTTTTATTATGGTGTGGATAATAAGAGAAATGGGGTAGGTGTGGTCCTGAAGGAGGAGTTTGTGAGGAATGTTCTGGAGGTGAAGAGAGTGTCAGACAGGGTGATAAGTCTGAAGTTAGAGATTGAAGGGGTGATGTTGAATGTTGTTAGTGGTTATGCCCCACAGGTAGGTTGTGAGTTAGAGGAGAAAGAGAGATTCTGGAGTGAATTAGATGAGGTGATGGAGAGTATTCCCACGGGTGAGAGAGTGGTGATAGGAGCGGATTTTAATGGACATGTTGGCGAGGGGAACACAGGTGATGAGGAGGTGATGGGCAAGTTTGGAGTTAAGGAAAGGAACCTTGAAGGACAGATGGTAGTGGACTTTGCTAAGAGGATGGACATGGGTGTGGTTAACACTTATTTTCAGAAGAGGGAGGAGCATAGAGTGACTTATAAGAGTGGAGGTAGGAGAACACAGGTAGACTACATCCTATGTAGAAGAGGCAATCTGAAAGAGATTAGTGACTGTAAAGTGGTAGTGGGAGAGAGTGTAGCCAGACAGCATAGGATGGTGGTGTGTAGGATGACTTTGATGGTCTGTAAGACGAAGAGGTCAAAGATAGAGATAGAGAAGAAAACCAAGTGGTGGAAGCTGAAAAAGGAGGAATGTTGTGAGGAATTTAGACAGAAGTTGAGGCAGGCTCTGGGTGGTCAGGTAGTGCTGCCAGATGACTGGGAAACTACAGCAGAAGTGATCAGGGAGACAGGGAGAAAGGTGCTGGGTGTGTCATCTGGAAGGAGGAAAGAAGATAAGGAGACTTGGTGGTGGAATGAGAAAGTTCAGGATAGTATCCAGAGGAAGAGGTTAGCCAAGAAGAAGTGGGACATGGACAGGACTGAAGAGAATAGACAGGAATACAAGGAGTTACAGCGCAGAGTGAAGAGGGAGGTGTCTAAGGCCAAGCAGAAGGCATATGACGAGTTGTACACTAGGTTAGACACTAGAGAAGGAGAGAAGGACTTGTACAGGTTAGCTAGGCAGAGGGATCGAGATGGGAAGGATGTGCAGCAAGTTAGAGTTATTAAGGATAGAGATGGAAGGGTGCTCACAAGTGAGGAGAGTGTACAGAGGAGATGGAAGGAGTACTTTGAGGAGCTGATGAATGAGGAAAATGAGAGGGAAAAAAGAGTAGAAGGGGTGAACTCTGTGTAACAGAAAGTAGATAAGATTAGAAAGGATGAAGTCAGGAAGGCTTTGAAGAGGATGAAAAGTGGGAAGGCAGTTGGTCCTGATGACATCCCAGTGGAGGTCTGGAAGTGTCTAGGAGAGGCAGCAGTGGAATTTTTGACTAGTTTGTTTAACAGGGTTTTAGAGAGTGAGAGGATGCCTGAGGAATGGAGAAGAAGTGTGTTAGTGCCGATCTTTAAGAATAAGGGTGACGTGCAGAGTTGCAGCAACTATAGGGGGATAAAGTTGATGAGCCATACAATGTAGCTATGGGAAAGAGTAGTGGAAGCTAGGTTAAGGAAGGTAGCGGAAATTTGTGAGCAGCAGTATGGCTTCATGCCCAGAAAGAGCACAACGGATGCAATTTTTGCTCTGAGAATTTTGATGGAGAAGTATAGGGATGGTCAGAAGGAGTTGCACTGTGTGTTTGTAGACTTGGAGAAAGCATATGACAGGGTGCCAAGAGAAGAGCTGTGGTACTGTATGAGGAAGTCAGGGGTAGCGGAGAAGTATGTCAGAGTGGTGCAGGACATGTATGAGAGGAGCAGGACAGTGGTGAGGTGTGCTGTAGGTCAGACAGAGGAGTTCAAAGTGGAGGTGGGACTGCATCAGGGATCGGCTCTGAGCCCCTTCCTGTTTGCCATAGTGATGGACCAGTTGTCAGAGGAGGTCAGACAGGAGTCTCCTTGGACAATGATGTTTGCAGATGACATTGTGATCTGTAGTGAGAGCAGGGAGCAGGTGGAGGAAAACCTGGAGATGTGGAGGTTTGCGCTGGAGAGAAGAGGAATGAAAGTCAGTCGTAGTAAGACTGAGTACATGTGTGTGAATGAAAGGGAGGGAAGTGGAACAGTAAGGTTACAGGGTGAAGAGGTGAAGAAGATACAGGAGTTTAAGTACTTGGGGTCAACAGTCCAGAGTAATGGAGAGTGTGGGAAAGAGGTAAAGAAGCGAGTGCAGGCAGGTTGGAATGGGTGGAGAAAGGTGTCCGGAGTTCTGTGTGATCAGAAAATATCAGCGAGAATCAAGGGGAAGGTGTACAGGACAGTGGTGAGACCGGCAGTGCTGTATGGTTTAGAGACAGTGTCACTGAGGAAGAGACAGGAGTCAGAGCTAGAGGTAGCAGAGCTGAAGATGTTGAGGTTCTCTTTGGGAGTGACAAGATTGGACAGGATTAGGAATGAGTACATCAGATGGACAGCTCATGTTGGACGTTTGGGGGACAAAGTTAGGGAGGCCAGATTAAGATGGTTTGGACATGTTCAGAGGAGGGAGAGTGAGTACATTGGTAGGAGAATGTTGGACATGGAGCTGCCAGGCAGGAGGCAAAGAGGAAGGCCAAAGAGGAGGTATATGGATGGAATTAATGAGGATATGAAGCTAGTGGGTGCAAGTGTTGAGGATGCAGAAGATAGGGATAGGTGGAGAGAGATGATTCGCTGTGGCAACCCCTGAAGGGAAAAGCCGAAAGAAGAAGAAGAAGAAGTTTGGAGGTTTTTAATGAGTCATTTGAAAAAGTCTGTCTACCACCAACATTTTATCAGGCTGATATTTATTTGAAACACAAAGCAGATAAAGATCCCTTAGACCCTAGTTCATATAGACCTATCAGTCTTCTCCATGTTGAGAACAAAATTTTGCCCAAGGTTTTAGCCATCCGTCTTGAAGAAGTTCTTCCCTCTGTGATCTCCACAGATCAGACAGGATTCACCAAGAATCGCCTCCTATTTTTTAACATTAGAAGATTATTAAACATTATTTACACATCAAGTCCCAATCCCACTTGGATAAATTTGGAAAAATCTCAGGATATAAGATTCATTTCTCTAAAATTGTTATATTTCCCATCAACCCTAAAGCCCAATTAGAAACACTTTCTCCCTTTTAAAGTAGTAAACTCATTTAAATATTTAGGGATCATCTTAACTAAATGCTTTTCTTCACGTTTTAAAGAAAACATTCTAAAGCTGTACGAAAACACTCAACATATTTATAAGAAGTGGGCCAATCTCTCTATTTCTTTTCCAGTGTATCCCAGTCTACATTAATAAGTCATTTTAAAAATTTGGATATAATAATTACCCAATATTTTTGAAACAAAAAGAATCCTAGAATCAAGAAGATATATTTACAGAGGATTAAACCAAAAGGAGGGATGGGTCTACCTCATTTTCAGCTGTGTTTCTGGGCATGTAATATAAGAGCACTTTCATTTGGAATGCAGGAGGGGTCTATAGATTGGTGTGATATGGAAAATAACTATACACTCCTTTCAAAATCTGTTTATTAACAAATGTTTTCCAACATTTCAGCAATTACAGCAGATATTTCATGTACCTAGTAGACCTTTAAATATTTACAAGCTTGTAGTTTTGCTCAAAAGAATTTTTTGTCATTTTTTCCTAATGAGACGCCAACTTCTCAAATGGAGACATTGTTTTTACAGAATCCATTTATATACAACAAATTATCACAGCTAGAATGTGATGTTTCATCAGAGCATCTAAAAACGGCATGGGAAGAGGACCTTGGAGTATATACTGAAGACTGGCAATGGGATAAAGTACTACAACAAGTTCATTCTTCTTCCTTGTGTATTAGACATGGTCTAATGCAATTCAAGGTTTTACATCGACTTCACCTGTCTAAACTAAAGCTCTCTAAGATGTTTTCCTCTGTGGACACACTATGTAATAGGTGCGGTCAAACTCCAGCATCACTACGACATATGTTTTGGAGTCGTCCTAATATTAGTAATTATTGGATTGTTGGACCCAGACCCAATCATGGCTATTTTTGGTGTCAGTAGTGATAATATGGAGCTGTCTAAAAACCAGTATACAGTGCTTGGATTTGTTACACTCTTAGCACGTAGATTGATTTTGCTCAACTGGAAACAGAAAGAGCCACACCGCTGCTCGGCATTGACTAAAAATGTTATGTCCTACTTAAAGCTTGAAAAGATCAGATATTTCCTAAAACAGAAAACTAGAAATATTTATGCACCATGGAAGCCGTTTATTAATCATTTCAATGAGAAAGCAATAATTGAATCATAACACAACCCCCCCTTTTCCCCTTCTTTCTTTCTTTCTTTCTTTCTTTCTTTCTTTCTTTCTTTCTTTCTTTCTTTCTTTCTTTCTTCCTTTCTCTTTTCCATATAACATTAAGATGTTAAAATGTGTTGTTAAAAACTTATTTGTATACTCATGTAAAAAGTTGTAATGGAATTTTTGTGCCAAATGTAGAAAACTTAAAGAGAATGTTTTTTTTTAACAATCATAAGCATGGTTTAAATGTATTTAAGCTAGTGATGGTGGTAAGAATTCCCCTGAATCCTACCGAAAGCATGCGGAGAGTTTAAAGTCATAAAGTGACCTAAAGTGACATGGCTGGTCATCTGTATGGGCTCATGAGGGGGGTTCTGAACAGAACTGGTGTGAGTCCCATGCTGGGCTCTTGGGTCTATCACCAATTTAGGAGGATAGGTTACATGTAGCTATGACAGCAGAAACTGCTACACAGATAGCTCCAAAGTGTACTTGGGATGTAAATTCTACAAGGCGAGCGAAGAAGGTGGACCATTACCTCATGACAATAGAACAGGTGAGAAGCTCAAGCTGATTCTCAACACCCCACATGGTTAAAGGGTTAATACGCAACATAAAGATTTTTTTTTAAAAGGACTGCTGCTGTAACTTGAGTGAGAACTTTACCCCAAAAAATAAATAAATAAAAAGACTACAGCTGAAGCCTAGAGGTGAAGTACTTACCACAGACACTTACCATCAACTTATAATTAATATCAGGTTATTAAGATTATAGCTAACTAGGCTATGGGCATCTGATAAAGTCTTCCTCCTCATCAGTATTCACTCAGTGTTTTCTACTAGGAGGGGCTTTTTTATTGTTTTCCTCTTCATCCTTCTTCCTCCTTATCTTCTGGCACTGGAGAAGAATCGTCATATAGACTGAACAATGGCCAAACACCATGATGCTCATGTTAAAATGTACAAGACGTCGAGATGCAAGTGGCATAGAAGGAGATGAGCTCCTTGAAGTGGACAGTCTCTTCAAAGGGGCAGGTCTTCTCAGAGGGAATGGGCTCCTCATATACACCTCATGCTCAACACCACCATCCTGCGTTTCCTCCTGCTGACCAGACCCGTGGTCATCATCTTTGTAGTTGCTCAGCTCTGTGTTGTAGTAGAGCTCGCTTTGGGGAAACAGGTCAAACTGAGTTTGTTCTCTCTGTCTCCCTGGGTCAAAAGAAATGAACAGACAATGAGACACATCTGTACATCTCATCAAAGGAAGCAGAAACCTTTATTTTAATAACACTGTCTATATTGTACAACAGGAAAACCTGTCTCTACACATTCCTTTACACAAAAAGTATTTACACAGATTATATGAATGTAATCTTCCTATAACAGTATTTAGCTGCATGTATAGATATTAGAGAGGAGTATCACATCTTTACAACTTAGTCACATTTACCTCTTTTTCCCCAAAACACAGATTCAAATCATTTTGGGTCCATCTGTGCCTCCCCCAAAATTCTCCTAAATCACACTCCTCCTAACTTTATTATACATGACAGCTATGGACAAAGCATTGCTGACCAGAATTTAAACAAACCGCTTGATAGTTTTGGCTAAGCTGCACTGTACACTGCCACACCAGCTCCATTTATTTGTCTTGATTTATTTGAGTTCAGCCTTTCCTCACAGCCGCTCTCTCTTTCAGCTTTAACAACAACTTAGAAATACTGACACCGAAAATCTCTCAGAAATATCTTCCAAACATCTACAATTAGGGAATGGCTAATCTTGCCTAATATTCCTCCTCAGCTCGACTTTAGCAAACTTTTAGTAAACCTGCTAATTGTGCAGCTATTTGATTGAAATGTGCTCCTTGGAGTAACTATTTTACTTTATGACCGCTAATATTAGGATAATGAGTGTGTATGTTAAACGACTAGCCAAATAATAATGAACACATTCCCTTCCTCAAAACACCTAACCTTATAAAACAATATTCCTCATTGTGTTTCCGCATGTTGAGGGATCTCTTGACCACTTTTTACTTACTAAAGCTCTTGTTACTTAACTGCAAAGTAGAAAACTCACCATTCCAGGGGTCATACAGTCCGCTCCATCCGGACTCGGGCTCCACATCCTGGAGCTGCACCGCATCTTTCCAAGAAGTTCATCATTGCTGCTGGTGCAGAGCTGGTTTAGGAATAAAATCCAAGTTGTGGCGTAGGAATAAAATCCAAGCTGTGGTGTAGGAATAAAATCCAAGCTGTGGTTTAGGAATAAAATCCAAGCTGTGGTGTAGGAATAAAATCCAAGCTGTGATGTAGGAATAAAATCCAAGCTGTGGTTTAGGAATAAAATCCAAGCTGTGATGTAGGAATAAAATCCAAGCTGTGGTTTAGGAATAAAATCCAAGCTGTGATGTAGGAATAAAATCCAAGCTGTGGTGTAGGAATAAAATCCAAGCTGTGGTTTAGGAATAAAATCCAAGCTGTGGTGTAGGAATAAAATCCAAGCTGTGGTGTAGGAATAAAATCCAAGCTGTGGTGTAGGAATAAAATCCAAGCTGTGATGTAGGAATAAAATCCAAGCTGTGGCGTAGGAATAATCATGGTGTACAATACAGCTCTTGCGACCTACACTTGTGTTTTTGAAAATAAACATCGCAAAGCCCGATCTAGCACTGCGGTTAAACCAGCTGCTCTTACTGAAAGCAAGGTTAAACTCCACACATGATACACAGGTAGATGCCAATAACAAAGTAATTATATCCTCGGTAAGGCAATTTCTTTCATCGGTGTAACCTGGCAGCTTCCACATCACAGGAGTTGAACACTTATGTAAGCAAGATATTTTTAGGTTGTTGTTTTATTTTATTTTTTCATAAAAATATTTCCCAACAAAAAAATGTCACTTAAGAATAACTGATTTTCAGTTCCAGCATTTTAAATTCATTACATGAAATTTTAATGCACCATTTTAAATTCAGTAATATGAGATAATTTCTCAGGGGTCTGAATACTTTTGCAAGGTGCTGTATATTGTGATATAATTCACTTGCAAGCCAGTTTTGCAAATAATTCTATACTAGACATTATTCTCATCTAGTGTAAGAGCATACCCTGTTTAGATAACATAAAATTGTCTCCTTTTCATGTAATTTTACTCTGATCATCCTTTCTGATTAAAATTAATGCAATAAATTCAATACATTTAATAAATTCACATATGAGTTGAATGAAGTGTACAGATCAGATATGACACTGTTTTTTGCAGGAGTGTTTATTTAATTCTTGCTTCATCTTGAGGACCTCCATGTTAGTGGTCGTTCTGTTGTACGCTCCTAACCACCAGGGGCAGTGAATAACACCTGGGTATTCTCTTGTGTTTGTATGTTGAAATCTTTACCACAAAGTCATATGACAACAGTGACATAGTAATTACTGTAAACCTCTTTAGTTAACCTGTGCAGCTTGTGACTTCAGTCGAAGTCAGTTTTCCAAAAAACTGGCCTTCACAGCTGTTGCTCTGTGGCCCCATGTACCTACTGACGGCAGGCGCAATGATATCTGCCAGCTGAGGGCTTCTGTGTTTAATTTCTGCTATTTGGGCCTGCACCCAAGGAGTCCCTAAAGCAGATAGCCAAGGCTTTAGAAATACCTCTTTTAAAGGTCACCCTGGAGCTACTGGCACTGGAGCTCTCAGGGCCCCAACAGTAACCCAAGCTTCTCTGATCTGTCCTGTGGGTTGGGCCCTTAAGATCACCAATTCTTCCCTCCACCCACTCTAGATAAACCTCTCAGAGCCCAGCAGTGAAGAGCAAGACAGCACTAGTAGGGGTTTGATAAGCAGGTTCCAGAACCTGTAGTGACATTTCTGTTGGGTTTTAGTAAGAACAAGAACACTGTCATTACATGACTTTGCGTACCCAGGTGTTAAACACTGACCCTGGTGATAATCTGTTGTTTATAAGACTGTAGACTCCTCCTATGTGATAGTTCTGTGAAAATACAAATTTAATGATCAGGTAGAAGCTTAACTTCCTATTAAATTCTTAATATTTATGTGTGAAATGTCCAGAGGTGCTATATTTACTTTTCTGAAACATGGAATACTGTAGAAGTCATGAGAAAGTGAGAAGGAAAACTTACTTTGGTAACTCATCCTAGTTTAGATTCCTTCATCTCATCATACTGTGTCTTTAGAGTGTTGTGAGCCTCACGCTCTCGATCTCTCTCCTAAAACACAATCATGGTGCAAAAGCTGTTCATGTCTGAGGGAACAGTAATGACTAACATTACTTCATGCAAGGATTATTCCACTCACCTCTGTTATCTCTTCACACTTCCTGCATGTCCCAGAGAGCTCTTCCTCCAGCTGCTGCACTCTGCTTTGCAGTTTGTGCACCTGGTCCATCAGGTCCGACTTCTCGTTCTCCAGCTGAGCGTTGGACTCCATCGCCTGGTTGTATTTCTCCACAGCTTCAGCCAGAGCGACCTGGAAGTTCAACAACCAAAGTTTGTTGGCTTTATTTACTTCAGCACACACATCCAGATAGGTTCGACTCAACACTCGTCAGAACACACACATACACACACTTCTATACTGTGTAAAAATAAAAATACCATATGTGATTTCTCTTTGTCAGATAGAGTTTCCTTCATCTGATCACACTGCGACTGTAGGATGCTGGAAGTCTCTCGCCCTTGCTCACACTCCTAAAACACAGCCAAGGAGCAGAAAATTTACTGCTTAATGTTTACATCGACAATGAACCTCATATGCTGTGATCTAATTAATCCTGAAATATTATTAAAAGTGATCACACTAGGATTTTATTATTCAGTTCCAAATTTACAGCAGAGTTTCCAATAATATGGGTTAGCTGTAACATTTACAGTTTTTGCATTTTTTTACAACAACATGAGAGCTCTACATTTCATCATGTTATTTCTGTTAACAAGCAACTGCTTAATGCAAGGATTTTCTAACTTACTCTCAGTGCTGTATTACATGTTCTCTTGGTCTCAGAGAGCTCTCTCTTCATGTCACGCATCAAGTCTTGCAGTCCGACCAAATCGAATAGCAGAGTGCTGTTCTGATACTCCAGCTTAGTATTGGTCTTCATTACCTCACTGTACTTCGTCTCAGCTTCAAGCAGAGAGACCTGGAAGTTTAACAACGTTATTTACATCTACACACATTCATTTATACACACAGAAACACACACACACAATTCACAGAGACTCACATGTACCTTAAGTGATTCTTTTTCCTGCTCTAAAGTCTTCTCCTTGGATTTGATGGTAGCTTGAATGCTCTTTGTTTTGGAACACTCCTAAAACACATCCAGAGAGCAAAAGAGGTTCAAACTTTACTAGTTAATGTTCACATCTACAGTATCATGAATTTGAAAGAGAATATCATGAATATTTCTTCTGGTCACATATACAGTGTAGTCTGAAAGTAGCAATAGATCAGATTTACATCTTTCATTTCCTGATATTTACATCTAGATGGATTAAACAACTTGCATTACGGCACAACTTGTGGCAGACCAGCTGATTTTGAGGTGACCAAAAGTATAGGAACATATGGTCTTTAAGCAGATTAAAGTAAATAACACTTCATATCTGGCTGCATGAACATTGCTTGCAATAACTAGATATCAACAGTATCAGGAAATGAAAGGTGAAGTCGATCTATCTGTCTGATCTAGCGTCAGATATTACCTCAAAGCTTCAAAACAAAGAACTGGCCTTGCTGTTACAATACTTTTGGAGGTGAGATAATACAGCCTGTGATGTAACATTATGTAACATGAACATCACAAGGTTATTTCTAAAGGAACTGCTTAATACAAGGGGTTTCTGACTCACCAACAGGGCCTCAGCACACTGACTGTGTTTCTCAGAGAGCAGTTCACCCAAACCCTCCACTGTGCCTTTCAGCTTCTCCACCTGGGACATCAGATCTGACTTCTCTTTCTCCAGATGAGTGTTGGTCTCCTTTTCCTGCTCGTATCTCGCCTCAGCTTCAGCCAGAGAGATCTGCAAGTTCAATAATCAAAACCTGTTGCCATCATTTGCATCTACTCACACACTGAGGCATGAGAACTTGTCTCATCTCTCATCAGAACCACCTAAATGTCCCCAAAAAGGTGAGTAAACAAGCACACACACTTTCATTTAACAATAGCATTCTTGGGAACATGAGAAGAAAAACCTACCTTCAGTAACTTCTCATTGTGTGTTAAAGTCATCTGATCGTACTGTGACGCTCGGATATTGTGAGCCTCGAGCTCTTGCTCACGCTCCTAAAACATAGCCATGGAGCAGAGAGTCAGCTAAATAACAAGTTCTTCATGAGATAGAGGTGTAAAAAAAAAACTTGTTGCTTTAAAGGAATAATTTCCAGTGTGCAAGAAAATCACAAGAGTGTCATGAGGATTGTTCAGCACATAGTAACTTATCATGCAGCATGAACATGAAGAGTCCTCACACACACACACACACACACACACACATGGTTCATATATGGTTTGAAGCTTAAATATTTGCTCCTAAATATCCATGTTTAAAATGCCCAGAGTTACTGTATTTACATCTCTGACCTACAACTGACACACATGACTTACCTTTAGTAACTCACTGCGCTCTCTTAAAGCTTCCCTAAAGTCTTCACAGCGTGACTTCTGTTTAATGTGAGCCTCCCGCTCTTGCTCACATTAAAAAGGAGAACTTAGACTTAGCACTCAGACTGGCTTACTGGTTTCATAATACACACATCTTACCTTCAGTAAAATTTCCTTCATCTCACTGCACTCGGACTGCAGGATCCTCAACTCCTGTTTTGCTCCATCACACTCCTAAAACACAGCCATGGAGGAAAAGGAATGTTAAATGTCCACATTTAACTATTTAAAGTTAGTATAGTTCTAAAGGAACTATTTAATGCAAGGATTTTTTCCCCACTTACTCTTGTTGTCTCTTTACACGTTATCCGGGACACAGAGAGCTCTCTGTCCAACTCCTGCACTGAGTCTTGTAGAGTTTCCACATCAGACTTCAGCTTGGAGTTCTCGTCTTCCAGTTGGTCAATGAACACCATCGCCTCCTCATATTTCTCAGTAGCTTCAGCCACAGACTCCTGGAAATTCAACAACTGAAGCTGTTTGGCTTTGTTTACTGCTACACACACATTCAGACATGTTCGAGGACTCGACTCATCACATGAGGAGAAAAGCTTACCCTTAGGCTTCTGAGATTCTCCCTACGATTCTCCTTCTTCTTGTTGAGCTCGGCCTGCACGTATTTGTGAAGTTTCCGCTCTACTTCATATTTCTGAAACACAGCCATGGTGAAATATACAGCCACAGTCCTCATGTTAGCGCTTAATGTTCACATTGACAATAGGCCACTTCTGTTCAATAATAAAAATTTCAAATGAAAGATTTATTTTGTTCAGTTAAATAAAGCCTATAAAGTACATCACTATGCATCACACTTCCTCACATTATTACTAAAGGAAGTGTTTAATGCAAGGATTTTCTCACTCACCCTCTTTGCCTCAACACACTCTGTGCGTGTCTCACAGAGAATGTGGCCCAGCTGCTGCATTGAGCCTTGCATTGTGTCCACCCTGGACATCAGGTTGGACTTCTCCTTCTCCAGCTGGGCATTGGTCTCCATCGCCTGCTCGTATTTCCTCTCAGCTTCAGGCAGACAGACCTGGAAATTCAATAAACAAAGCAGGGATTTTACATTTATACATTCAGACACATTGCTCATCAGAACAGCTTAAAAGTCTTTTTAGAGGAAAAACATTAATACCATGAGTAACTCATCCCACTGTTTTAATGTCTCTTCATACTGGGACTGTAGGATTCTGTAAGCCTCCTCTGCTCGCTCACGATCCTACAACACACACGGGTTTAATAGAACAGTCAGATTCCAAGATGTACTTCTCACCTTTTTCTCAGGCTTTGCATGAAATATTGTAGCAAACCTGGGAGTAACATAAGCTGTATGATAAATGCGTCTGATTTAAGAGAAGACATTGTGTATAATCTCTTTACAGTTACTTAGTTTTTCACCAAACATGATAACGTGTCTGAACTAAAATTCACTGAAACTAAATATGGTGATCATGTATTGCACTGAATATACTGTGTGAGAAAAGTACAACTGGTCATTACACTGCAACATATTTATACACAGTTTATGTTTCTACTTCCTTCACACACACAGCACATGCTCATCATATTTCTAGCTACTGAATATCAGCTTCTTTTCTCAATAGTCGCCACAATGTTTGTAACTCAGAGTCCTGTTTAATGTGAGTTTCTTCTAACACACCTTGTTCTTTCTCTCACACTCTCTGTGTGCCTCACAGAGCAGTTCCTCCAGCTCCCTCACTCGGTCCTCCAGGTTGGAGCTCTCGCTGTCCACCGGAGCACCGGACACCTCGTCCGTCTGATTCTTCTCCTCAGCCTCGCTCAGAGAATCCTGAAAGTGCACCATGGGATTTACTTTTACACACACATTCAGACATTTTGAGGAGTGACAGAGAATTTTGGAAACGTTCCTGAGATTTACTGAGGACCGGTGTGAAAGACAGAAAAGTGTCCTGAGAATATTTAAACACGACCTGACACAGAAAATCTGTAAAAGGTTTCCTGACGCAGATAAACGTCCTGACTCGTCTCATTCTGGACACATTTTCATGACTGTAGCCTTCAGTCTAGTCTAGAAAAATAAACTTCATTTCCTCGTTCAGAAGTGTCTGAACCTTTTTTAAACTGTTTTATCATGAAAGACTGGAAATGTATTTGTTACAATAACTAACTGTCTGCAAATGTCTGAAAAGATGTAAGGACAAACTCTAACATTAAGGAATTATTTGTTTTTGGAGCACTAGGAACATTTATAAACCTTCACAGAATACACAAAATACACTACACTAGATAATATAAATTTAACAGCTGGATAATTCAGGTTGTTTTTAATTAAACAGGAACACAGGACTGTGTTGGAGATTAATTTCAGACAGAATGTAAATTATTTAAAGTTTAGCACGTGCACTTATGATTTCTAACTGTTTCACGGTTACTGAACATAAGATATTCACAATCTGTAAAATTGTACAGGATTGCTTATACTATATTGTAATAAAGAAAAACATACAATATTAATAGATTTGCTGTAAAACCAGACACCAAAGACACTGAAGCATCAACGGAGCCTCATCTGTTTTAGCTTCATTACTGGGGCAAAGCTAACTAACCTAACAGCCTGCTAGTTTATACACATTTTAAATCTATATTATAACCAACATTTTATTAAAAACTGGATGCTCTGAGTGATAATGAGTCTCATTGGTGAGAGTGATGAGGTGTAGAGGTAGAGATGTAAGTGATTGTGGTTTGATGAGTACCTCAGGGACAGCGCTGTCAGTCTGAGTGACTCTGACTCCATCCACATCAGACATCAAGTCTGACTCCACCAAAGCAGAATCTGCATCTGTACTCAGCGTCTGCTCTGGGTCTAAATACAAACAGACAAAACACCTCATCACTTCAGCCTGCAGTCAGCACGGTCTCCATTACATACACTCATTACTTCTAATACAGCTTTCATTTCACACCACAACAGCTTCCTAGTTGTGATCCTGCTGGAGCTCTTTTATAGAGAGAAAATAAAATGTGGATTAAATGCAAAGTAAGTAGTGAATTGTTGTAAAGTATGCTGTGAGGACTGAGAAAGCAGAACCAGAGAGAGAGAGAGAGAGAGAGAGGTACAGAGATACAGAGAGTGAGAGAGAGAGAGAGAGAGAGAGAGAGAGATAGAGAGAGAGATGGTGTACCTCTGGACAGGTGTGTATCTGCACGCTCCTCTCTTCTCTCTCCATCACCTCTCAAATGAATATAATAATGAACTAAACTCATTAAATGTAGCATTGTAGTGCTGAACTCGGGTTAAACAGCCCGTCAGTTAGAAAGGTCACGTAAACACTGAAACTCCGCCTCTCTCTCATCACCTTATTACAGAGGCTTGTTCTGGTGCGTCACAACCACAGAACTCTAGAAGATCCAGATGTTTCGAACCAGAGGCGTCACGCCCATTCAGACTGAGGGGGAATGTGCTCCATCGGATTATTGATCCAAGTGGATTTTAGATTATAGATATTAGCAGTTCTGTGTTGACTTTTCGCTGTTTTGATCACGCATAAGCCTAACACACTTCAATAAGCGACAGGAGCTGCTTCTGTGTATCTTCAGTGAAAACCCCCGAACCTGAAAAGATCATAAAACTCACAAACACAGAGGAAATGTGCAATTTACCCGAGAGAGAGAGAGAGAGAGAGAGAGAGAGAGAGAGAGAGAGAGAGAGAGAGAGAGAGAGATTGTTCGGCCAGTCATATTGATTTAGAAAGCGGAAGATTGTTCCGACCCACGCTAAATAATGTGGAGGCGGGGACAAACCTCCCACAGAACGTAGCTTTACCTGGCACTTCAGGAGCAGAGAAGCACACACCCCGTTTCATAGCGAGACGATACAGCAGCTGGAGGTCCAACTCCAGAGGAAAGAGCTATGTATTTATCTATGTATTTGTAGGATTATGGAGCTTGATATTAGCGGAATGATTCTAATTGTATAACCCAGGTTTTACTGCAAATTTCTAAGTGCAGAAATATAAGTTTATATTTCTATGCGATGCTAAAGGCTACTTATGCTAACTGTTGTAAAGATATACACATTATACTTATTTCAATAGCAGAGACCAGTTGAAGAAGGCAGACAAATCATATTTGATTAAATCGTGCATTTATTTAGTTTCATGTCTCTTCCCTGTATCTGCTGTTACCGTATTATTAAAAACTGAAGCATGGCGCTGGAATTTATTTCATATTTCATGACATACTACAGATAACTGCTAACTCGTATAACGTTTGTGTGAGCTCCATTTGTTGCCCTGAAAATTCCGGATATATTTGTTTAGTGATTTATTTCATCTCCCTCTCGCTGGTGTAATGGCTGTATTGTGTGCTGTTGTCCAATGAAGGTGTGTTTAGGGCGGGTTTTACAGCAGTGCTGCATATGTACTGACCCGACAGTGGACATGATCTGGGCCTCAGTACTCGAGGTCCGAGGCTATTGGCCCCAGCAGCTCACTGTAAGCCCTGGATCACACTGACCCACAGTGGAAACACGGCTAATAATAAGAGCAATACAATTATGTGTTTTATATATATATATATATATATATATATATATATATATAATATATATATATATATATATATATATATATTGCAGGGAGGGCAGGATGTACGCTTTCAGTGCTATCAGGCTAAAGTTACCATTTTCCAAGATCTCCTACTGCACCTTTAGACACAGTTAAAACAGTGAATTTAATTTTCCACACAAAATGTTATGCATTGTTTCCTTAGCAATTTTATTGATCTATTTATTATTAGTTAAACACAATTCACCTTCTATGTTATTTCCACTTATTTTCACTGCAAGTCCCGGAAAGAGTTTTCTGACAGTCAAGACGAGGAGTTAAAATTACTAATATAGTACTTTCATGACATTTAACAATTTCTTAGTCTTTTTTTACAGGTTAAAACCACCGTACCATAGAATTTATAATAAAGATACAAACCCGATTCCAAAAAAGTTGGGACACTGTACAAATTGTGAATAAAAACAGAATGCAATGATGTGGAAGTTTCAAATGTCAATATCTTATTGAGAATACAACATAGATGACATATCAAATGTTTAAACTGAGAAAATGGATCATTTTAAGGGAAAAATAAGTTGATTTTAAATTTCATGGCATCAACACATCTCAAAAAAGTTGGGACAAGGCCATGTTTACCACAGTGTGGCATCCCCTCTTCTTTTTATAACAGTCTGCAAACATCTGGGGACTGAGGAGACAAGTTGCTCAAGTTTAGGAATAGGAATGTTGTCCCATTCTTGTCTAATACAGGCTTCTAGTTGCTCAACTGTCTTAGGTCTTCTTTGTCACATCTTCCTCTTTATGATGCGCCAAATGTTTTCTATGGGTGAAAGATCTGGACTGCAGGCTGGCCATTTCAGTACCCGGATCCTTCTTCTACGCAGCCATGATGTTGTAATTGATGCAGTATGTGGTCTGGCATTGTCATGTTGGAAAATGCAAGGTCTTCCCTGAAAGAGATGACGTCTGGATGGGAGCATATGTTGTTCTAGAACTTGGATATACCTTTCAGCATTGATGGTGCCTTTCCAGATGTGTAAGCTGCCCATGCCACACACACTCATGCAACCCCATACCATCAGAGATGCAGGCTTCTGAACTGAGCGCTGATAACAACTCGGGTTGTCCTTGTCCTCTTTAGTCCGGATGACATGGCGTCCCAGTTTTCCAAAAAGAACTTCAAATTTTGATTTGTCTGACCACAGAACGGTTTTCCACTTTGCCACAGTCCATTTTAAATGAGCCTTGGCCCAGAGAAAATGCCTGCGCTTCTGGATCATGTTTATATATGGCTTCTTTTTTGACCTATAGAGTTTTAGCCGGCGACAGCGAATGACACGGTGGATTGTGTTCACCGACAATGTTTTCTGGAAGTATTCCTGAGCCCATGTTGTGATTTCCATTACAATAGCATTCGTGTATGTCATGCAGTGCGTCAAGGGCCCGAAGATACGGACTTATGGTTTCGGGCTGACCCACCCTTAAGCGAGACGATACAGCAGCTGGAGGTCCAACTCCAGAGGAAAGAGCTATGTATTTATCTATGTATTTGTAGGATTATGGAGCTTGATATTAGCGGAATGATTCTAATTGTATAACCCAGGTTTT
>JAUCMX010000142.1:0-23340 GCA_033459395.1 Hemibagrus guttatus | reverse complement strand
TTTTGTAACTTTTCACCACTTCAACTTCCCTGACGTCTTTTACGAGCTGCTTCTATTCGTCTATTTTACGAACAGCTCAACACCAGAGACAGTAAGAGTCTTATCAGGAGACTTAAAAGTGCTGCTTGAATGTAGTTTCAGAACATGGTTTATTTTAGCTCATTTTTTTCTGCCATATTTTTTAACTCTGATATGACATGGCATTAATAAAGCTTGTTGTGTTTCTTTCCTACAGTTTGAGGGAGGATTCTTGGAGCACATGCTTGCTCTCATCAGCATGTGGGATATGGAAGTGTGGGAGCCTGCAGCAGAGATCTACTTTACAATGCTTATTGTAGGTGTTGAATATCTTCTGATGGCAGACAATTCTATATATCTTAAAATTAGTGACACTATGTTGATTTGTGTTTGTGTGTGTGTGTGTGTGTGTGTGTGTGTGTGTGTGTGTGTGTGTTTGTGTGTGTGTGTGTGTGTGATTTGTCTATAGGATCAGCTTACAGATGTTGCTGAAGTGTTGTTTACTCAGCCCCCAGAGCTCTGATGGGCATTTTGGAGAAGCTCTGAGCAATGTCCTTCCCTCTACCCAATTCCTCTTTTCTTTCTCTGTTCCATTTCATATTTCATTCTTTTTTTCTCAATTCTTTTCAATACATTGCTCAAGCTCTCCATACATAAGTATAAATAATTTTATTTTTACTTTTGTTTAACTTAGTATTTAAAAAATATTTTTTTCCCCTACTTCTTTGTACAGTGAACCCAGGTCTGAAGCAGTCGTTTTAATATCCCACATCCCTCATTAAGCAACCCTTAATATTTTATCCCTCTGTCCCTGTCTACAAAAATAACAGCTGTTAATAGAATAGTTGTAAATAAACTCATAGTTTACTTTAATAAATGTTTTCATTTGCTATTACAGTCTAATTCTGATTATTTTAGTCATTAGTATGTCTATATAATTTCTAAAATTTATAATTTATTATAAAAGGTTGCTAAGGTTATATCCCAGTGTAGTACTGATTCACAAAAAAGTGGGCTCTCTCACTCGGCTCTTTCAGATGAATGTTGAGTGTCATGATCAGTGCTACTGGTAGTCATTTTTGGTTCTTTGGTTCATAGCAGTCAATTAAAACACCCAGAAGAGGAGACAGCTGCATTGTAATCTGTATACAGTTTGTCAATATACTTTGCACTGCTTGAAGGAAATAAAAACCTCACATTAAAATGACCTCGAAACTTACTGTGTAGCACATGCTAAAAAGTTTATATTCTGCATCAGCATATTAACTGTCTGCTTTATAAAAATTTTATGTGAAATCTTTGATAACAAAATCATTATCTTCTTCTTCTTCTTCTTTCGGCTTTTCCCTTCAGGGGTCGCCACAGCGAATCATCTCTCTCCACCTATCCATATCTTCTGCATCCTCAACACTTGCACCCACTAGCTTCATATCCTCATTAATTACATCCATATACCTCCTCTTTGGCCTTCCTCTTTGCCTCCTGCCTGGCAGCTCCATGTCCAACATTCTCCTACCAATATACTCACTCTCCTCCTCTGAACATGTCCAAACCATCTTAATCTGGCCTCCCTAACTTTGTCCCCCAAACGTCCAACATGAGCTGTCCCTCTGATGTACTCGTTCCTAATCCTGTCCAATCTTGTCACTCCCAAAGAGAACCTCAACATCTTCAGCTCGGCTACCTCTAGCTCTGACTCATGTCTCTTCTTCAGTGACACTGTCTCTAAACCATACAGCATGGCCGGTCTCACCACTGTCCTGTACACCTTCCCCTTGATTCTCGCTGATATTTTCCTATCACACAGAACTCCCGACACCTTTCTCCACCCATTCCAACCTGCCTGCACTCACTTCTTTACCTCTTTCCCAGACTCTCCATTACTCTGGACTGTTGACCCCAAGTACTTAAACTCCTGTACCTTCTTCACCTCTTCACCCTGTAACCTTACTGTTCCACTTCCCTCCCTTTCATTCACACACCTGTACTCAGTCTTACTACGGATGACTTTCATTCCTCTTCTCTCCAGCGCAAACCTCCACCTCTCCAGGTTTTCCTCCACCTGCTCCCTGCTCTCACTACAGATCACAATGTCATCTGCAAACATCATTGTCCAAGGAGACTCCTGTCTGATTTCCTCTGACAACTGGTCCATCACTATAGCAAACAGGAAGGGGCTTAGAGCCAATCCCTGATGCAGTCCCATCTCCACTTTGAACTCCTCTGTCTGACCTACAGCACACCTCACCACTGTCCTGCTCCTCTCATACATGTCCTGCACCACTCTGACATACTTCTCTGCTACTCCTGACTTCCTCATACAGTACCACAGCTCTTCTCTTGGCACCCTGTCATACACTTTCTCCAAGTCTACAAACACACAGTGCAACTCCCTCTGACCATCCCTATACTTCTCCATCAAAATTCTCATAGCAAAAATTGCATCTGTTGTGCTCTTTCTGGGCATGAAGCCATACTGCTGCTCACAAATTTCCACTACCTTCCTTAACCTAGCTTCCACTACTCTTTCCCATAGCTTCATTGTGTGGCTCATCAACTTTATCCCCCTATAGTTGCTGCAACTCTGCACGTCACCCTTATTCTTAAAAATCGGCACTAACACACTTCTTCTCCATTCCTCAGGCATCCTCTCACTCTCTAAAACCCTGTTGAACAAACTAGTTAAAAATTCCACTGCTGCCTCTCCCAGACACTTCCAGACCTCCACCGGGATGTCGTCAGGACCAACTGCCTTCCCACTTTTCATCCTCTTCAGAGCCTTCCTGACTTCATCCTTTCTAATCTTATCTACTTTCTGTTCCACAGAGTTCACCCCTTCTACTCTTTTTTCCCTCTCATTTTCCTCATTCATCAGCTCCTCAAAGTACTCCTTCCATCTCCTCTGTACACTCTCCTCACTTGTGAGCACCCTTCCATCTCTATCCTTAATAACTCTAACTTGCTGCACATCCTTCCCATCTCGATCCCTCTGCCTAGCTAACCTGTACAAGTCCTTCTGTCCTTCTCTAGTGTCTAACCTAGTGTACAACTCGTCATATGCCTTCTGCTTGGCCTTAGACACCTCCTTCTTCACTCTGCGCTGTAACTCCTTGTATTCCTGTCTATTCTCTTCAGTCCTGTCCATGTCCCACTTCTTCTTGGCTAACCTCTTCCTCTGGATACTATCCTGAACTTCCTCATTCCACCACCAAGTCTCCTTATCTTCCTTCCTCCTTCCAGATGACACACCCAGCACCTTTCTCCCTGTCTCCCTGATCACTTCTGCTGTAGTTTCCCAGTCATCTGGCAGCACTACCTTACCACCCAGAGCCTGCCTCAACTTCTGTCTAAATTCCTCACAACATTCCTCCTTTTTCAGCTTCCACCACTTGGTTTTCTTCTCTATCTCTCTCTTTGACCTCTTCTTCTTACAGACCATCAAAGTCATCCTACACACCACCATCCTATGCTGTCTGGCTACACTCTCTCCCACTACCACTTTACAGTCACTAATCTCTTTCAGATTGCCTCTTCTACATAGGATGTAGTCTACCTGTGTTCTCCTACCTCCACTCTTGTAAGTCACTCTATGTTCCTCCCTCTTCTGAAAATAAGTGTTAACCACAGCCATGTCCATCCTCTTAGCAAAGTCCACTACCATCTGTCCTTCAAGGTTCCTTTCCTTAACTCCAAACTTGCCCATCACCTCCTCATCACCTGTGTTCCCCTCACCAACATGTCCATTAAAATCCGCTCCTATCACCACTCTCTCACCCGTGGGAATACTCTCCATCACCTCATCTAATTCACTCCAGAATCTCTCTTTCTCCTCTAACTCACAACCTACCTGTGGGGCATAACCACTAACAACATTCAACATCACCCCTTCAATCTCTAACTTCAGACTCATCACCCTGTCTGACACTCTCTTCACCTCCAGAACATTCCTCACAAACTCCTCCTTCAGGACCACACCTACCCCATTTCTCTTACTATCCACACCATAATAAAACAGCTTGAATCCTGCTCCTATACTACGAGCCTTGCTACCCTTCCACCTGGTCTCCTGTACACACAGTATATCCACCTTCCTTCTCTCCATCATATCAGCCAGCTCTCTACCTTTCCCTGTCATAGTACCAACATTCAGAGTTCCTATTCTCAGTCCTACACTCTTACCTTTCCTCTTCTCTCTCTGTCTGTGCACTCTCCTCCCTCCTCTACTTCTTCGACCAACAGTAGCCCAATTTCCACCGGCGCCCTGTAGGTCAACGGCGCCGATGGCGGTCGTTGTTAACCCGGGCCTCGACCGATCCGGTATGAAATTCGTACTGACGATTCGCATGGTTAAATTTGGCAATGTTTTACACCGGATGCCCTTCCTGATGCAACCCTCTCTATTTATCCGGGCTTGGGACCGGCACAGAAGTCACTGGACTGTGACCCCCATGGCTAGATTTGATAACAAAATCATTATAATTTTGTATTTTTATTTGAATATTAATCTAGCCATGGGGGTCACAGTCCAGTGACTTCTGTGCCGGAAGTCTGTGTCTGTCATCTGGAAGGAGGAAAGAAGATAAGGAGACTTGGTGGTGGAATGAGGAAGTTCAGGATAGTATCCAGAGGAAGAGGTTAGCCAAGAAGAAGTGGGACATGGACAGGACTGAAGAGAATAGACAGGAATACAAGGAGTTACAGCGCAGAGTGAAGAGGGAGGTGTCTAAGGCCAAGCAGAAGGCATATGAAGAGTTGTACACTAGGTTAGACTCTAGAGAAGGAGAGAAGGACTTGTACAGGTTAGCTAGGCAGAGGGATCGAGATGGGAAGGATGTGCAGCAAGTTAGAGTTATTAAGGATAGAGATGGAAGGGTGCTCACAAGTGAGGAGTGTGTACAGAGGAGATGGAAGGAGTACTTTGAGGAGCTGATGAATGAGGAAAATGAGAGGGAAAAAAGAGTAGAAGGGGTGAACTCTGTGGAACAGAAAGTAGATAAGATTAGAAAGGATGAAGTCAGGAAGGCTTTGAAGAGGATGAAAAGTGGGAAGGCAGTTGGTCCTGATGACATTCCGGTGGAGGTCTGGAAGTGTCTGGGAGAGGCAGCAGTGGAATTTTTAGCTAATTTGTTCAACAGGGTTTTAGAGAGTGAGAGGATGCCTGAGGAATGGAGAAGAAGTGTGTTAGTGCCAATCTTTAAGAATAAGGGTGACGTGCAGAGTTGCAGTAACTATAGGGGGATAAAGTTGATGAGCCATACAATGAAGGTATGGGAAAGAGTAGTGGAAGCTAGGTTAAGGAAGGTAGTGGACATTTGTGAGCAGCAGTATGGCTTCATGCCCAGAAAGAGCACAACGGATGCAATTTTTGCTCTAAGGATTTTGATGGAGAAGTATAGGGATGGTCAGAGGGAGTTGCACTGTGTGTTTGTAGACTTGGAGAAAGCATATGACAGGGTGCCAAGAGAAGAGCTGTGGTACTGTATGAGGAAGTCAGGAGTAGCAGAGAAGTATGTCAGAGTGGTGCAGGACATGTATGAGAGGAGCAGGACAGTGGTGAGGTGTGCTGTAGGTCAGACAGAGGAGTTCAATGTGGAGGTGGGACTGCATCAGGGATCGGCTCTGAGCCCCTTCCTGTTTGCTATAGTGATGGACCAGTTGTCAGAGGAGGTCAGACAGGAGTCTCCTTGGACAATGATGTTTGCAGATGACATTGTGATCTGTAGTGAGAGCAGGGAGCAGGTGGAGGAAAACCTGGAGAGGTGGAGGTTTGCACTGGAGAGAAGAGGAATGAAAGTCAGTCGTAGTAAGACTGAGTACATGTGTGTGAATGAAAGGGAGGGAAGTGGAACAGTAAGGTTACAGGGTGAAGAGGTGAAGAAGGTACAGGAGTTTAAGTACTTGGGGTCAACAGTCCAGAGTAATGGAGAGTGTGGGAAAGAGGTAAAGAAGCGAGTGCAGGCAGGTTGGAATGGGTGGAGAAAGGTGTCGGGAGTTCTGTGTGATCAGAAAATATCAGCGAGAATCAAGGGGAAGGTGTACAGGACAGTGGTGAGACCGGCCATGCTGTATGGTTTAGAGACAGTGTCACTGAGGAAGAGACAGGAGTCAGAGCTCGAGGTAGCAGAGCTGAAGATGTTGAGGTTCTCTTTGGGAGTGACAAGATTGGACAGGATTAGGAATGAGTACATCAGAGGGACAGCTCATGTTGAACGTTTGGGGGACAAAGTTAGGGAGGCCAGATTAAGATGGTTTGGACATGTTCAGAGGAGGGACAGTGAGTATATTGGTAGGAGAATGTTGGACATGGGGCTGCCAGGCAGGAGGCAAAGAGGAAGGCCAAAGAGGAGGTATATGGATGTAATAAATGAGGATATGAAGCTAGTGGGTGCAAGGGTTGAGGATGCAGAAGATAGGGATAGGTGGAGAGAGATGATTCGCTGTGGCGACCCCTGAAGGGAAAAGCCGAAAGAAGAAGAAGAAGATTTTTATTTGAATATTATTATAACATTATAACAATATAATCAGTTCAGTAACAGTAATAAACCAAGTTATAATCACAATTGTAAAATTTCCCTCAATTTAATTGGACATATAACCCAATGATTATTTTGTTTGTAGTATTAAGTTTTTTTAACTAAGTTCATTTTAACATGATTACTATGCATAGCATGCATGATTACATAAAGATTGCCTAGTGTTTATAAATTGGTTAAATGTTATATTAAAGGAGTAACACCTACTAACACCCCACCCCCCACACAGTTGCTGGACAGTGAAATCGAAGCACTGGTCAATATAGTCCTAGATGTTTTACATTTGTATATAGGCCTGGTGGCCTGTCACAATTCCGATGTAGAGAGCATGATAAATCAGACCCAGCGCGAGGATAGACAGCAGACAAGGGTTTATTCAAATAATAAGCGGACATAGACAACACGAACGACGCCACATGAACACAGAACATAAAGACGCAGACGAAGACCAGCCCCGAACCCTGGCAAAAGGCCACTATATATACTAAACATAATTCCAGATAACAATAGGAACAGCTGAACAACAATCATGACACATTAGGGATAAGGCGGGGCTAAAGCAAACACATGACAAACATAAACAATACACATAACCCCTGCTGGAAACCCCCCCTAGTGGTCCACATAGGACCTGCCACCCGTAACAGTGGCCGATCTTCACTGATTTAACATTCCATAAGTAAGAGCAGAGTGTGAAGGTTGAATTAGCATAGCAATAGCACAGCTGTACATAAAACATTGCAATTCCACACAACATTATGAGAGACATATCAGAGTTCAATTATTGGATCCACATCTTACTGGCACATCTGTGACCAGGACAGCAAGTCTTTGTGGAGTATCAAGAGCCACAGTATCCAGGGTAATATCGGCATACCACCACGACCACAAACCACAAACCACGATCACAAACCACATCCGACAGGAGTAACTGTCAATGCAAGAGGAAGCTGTCTGAAAGGGATGTCTGGGTACTAACCATGATTGTACCCAAAAGCATAAAACCAGAGCTGCTCAACTCACTGCAGAAACAAATGCACAACTAGACTCTCCTGTTTTCACCAAAACTGTTCGTCTGGGGCACCACAGGGACAATATTTATGGTGAAGCTTGAACCAGTGCTAAATGTTTCAATGATAGAAACTGAAGTGATCTGAAGCTGGAGTCATCTGAGGGAGGCGAGAATGACACTGCTTATGCACATTGCAAGCTGCAAAGGCACATTGGACACGTTTAATATGATTAATGAGATTAATTTAATGCCATGTACAGTAAGCCATTATTAAAACAGGATACAGATGTTACAGTTAACAGATGTTTCTTAATAGGCTACATTTTAGCATTTAATGTTGAGGTTTTGCTCTGTTGTTATTTAAATAATCAAATTGATTTGAGGTTTGAGGTCACTATCATTCTTTCATCAACCTAGGTGTAGCTATATTTGTGTTTTAGATTCTTATTAAAACATGACTGGTAAGTTTCAGATTTCTTTGGTACAATTTATTCTTCTTTTCATTGCTCACTCTGATTGGTATGGTCATACGTACTCTTCCTATCTTCGCAAGGGTCATATTGATCTTCAGGACTCATATAAATGACCTTGTGATCTGACCGGCCAAGTGAGCATCTGAAAACACTTTCATAAGCCCCGGGCACATTTCAATATCACAGATCCAGGGTGTTATTGTATCTGCTTGGGCATGTGACATATTGCTCTAAGTAAGGAGCACCCAAGTAAGGAGTCATGTCACTCCTGTTGAAATCACCTAACAAAAAAACAGGACTATCACACCATTCCTCCAGAGCATCATAGAAAAAAACAGCAATTTCTGCAGGAGCTTTCTTAAAATTAGGCCCTGGTACATAAACATGGATGAAACATGGATGATTAATTCATAGTCTCAGGTTTTCATGAGGTTTTCCACCTGCACATCTGTCGCCCAGACCTTATTCACAAAAACGATCAGTCCTCCTCCTCTATGGTTTTGAGTAAGCTCTGAATCACAATCGACCCGGATAGACTCATATCTATCCAAGCTGATTTGGGGTGAGTTGTTATTTAACCATGTCTCCGTGAAGAACATCAGGTCGCTGGAAAATAAGTCATCATTCTTTGATCTCCTCCATTTTGTTTGGAAGAGAACACAGGTTGGACATGGCTATTCTAGGAAGGCTGAATTTCTTTTGTAGTGGCTTCTTCAGATAAATGTAAGTGATGAAATCCAGCAGTTGATCCAGACATTGTATTATTATTTTTATACATAAAATACATGATTATACATGAAATGATCAGAGAAACACTTTTGTACTCATTACAATTCATTCAATTGCTTTTTAATTTTATATATATATATATATATATATATATATATATATATATATATATATATATATATATATATATATATATAAGCATTAGGAAGGACTGGTAAGATATTCCTGAAGATAATCTTAAGATTAAAGATTAGGGTCATCTAATCAATATCATCACCTTTCCCCAAAAATAAGTAGTAATGTCTGTAGGAGTTTATCAGTCTCTCAAATAATTTAGAGAGATTTTGACTTCATCTTTTTTTAAATTGCTTCAACAAATATTGCTTCACTTCATTAATGGTTAAGGGAATCTGTTTGTACACATCTCTTTTAAGGTCTGCAGCATCACAGTGGGATTGTTACATGACCAAATTATGGCCAGCTAAAACTGGTGGACAAATGCACCCACATTTGTCTCAAGAATATTTCGGTATAAATTGGAGTTCTTTATTGTCTCAATGATTGCAAGTTTCTCAGGATCTATGGCTGCAAAACAAGCAAATCCACAGCTCTTAGGAGGCTCTCCATTTATCAACAATCCTTTTTACAATGGTGTAGAATGGTGATGTAGAATGGTTAATTTGAAATTGGAGATAGACTTATAACCCTTCCCAGATTAATGAGCAGCAACTGTTGCTTCTCTAGAGTCAGGGCTGGTGTCCTTTCTCCTTGGTATGATATATACACACACCTGAGTGACCCAGAACAACAAACTGTCAAAAGTTCTACTTTTATAGATGTAGCCTTAATTCTTGACGATTAGCTAAGCTCATGCATCCCATTAGTAATGCCTGGCTTCTTATTAATCTCTTAATGACTGTGGAAGTAGCAAGGTTTACTTTTTTCCCATCAGGTTTTTAAATGTTGGTTTTCTTTTAGGTTAAAAAAAAAGACTAAATATTTAAGTATTTTTGAAGTTTTTTTGTTGTTGCTACCTTATTAGGTTATTTATTTGTTTACAGAAGTTGAAGATGACCATTTTGCTGTTTAAAAGAGAGAGGAAACCAACCAAACCACTGTAGTGCCAAGGAGTCAAGTAATGCCAAGAGGAAAGGAGATATCTGAGGACATCAGGAAGAAGGTGTTGACAGCCCATCAGTCTGGGGAAGGCTATAAGACTATCTCCAAGAGATTCCAACTCCATCCATCCACTGTAAGACAAATCATCTACAAATGGAGGGCATTCAACATGACCACAACTCTGCCTAAAAGTGGACGGCCATCAAAACTATCATCAAGAAGCACCAGAAAGATAATAAATGAGGTAAAGGCCAACCCACATATCACCTCTAGAGAGTTGCAAACCTCTCTGGCAGCATCTGGGGTAAATGTACATGCGTCTATGATCAGATGAAAATTGAACAGACGTGACATTTATGGGAGTGTTGCTAGAAAGAAGCCTCTTATTTAAAAGGGTAGAGTCAACCAATAGAAAAGCAAATTATGTTCCAAGTAACAAGCCAGAAAAACTAATTTCAGGTACAAAAAAACTCCAAAAAGGCAATAAAAAATCAAATTACATGGCTACCCCTTAACAACATGAGTAACCTTACTCAACCTTACTGAGACTTACATGAAACATTACAGATTTTAACATTTAACATTATTATTATTATATTAAGAACTTACATCAAAAATATAAAACATTTTGGTTAAAAAAAACTTTTTCCTTATAATTGAGAGATGGAGCCCTTTTGTATCATAACTTCTAAAACAAATTATACATTTTTTTTTTAAATGTTTTTTTAAGAACCTTTTTGAGGAACCTTTTGTGGCAACATGTCTGTGTGAGACAGAGCTCACTGACCTATATAAAGTCCCATTCAAAGTCAAGGAGGTTCTTTAGTAGTGTAGATACACATGAATTGACTGTGGAATATTTCTTCTGGACAATCGTCCCTGTCTTCTTTGAGACCTTCTTACTCCTGATGGTCTTTGATCCTCTCTCGGGATTGATACCAATAAAGCGCCTGAAATTAGAATAGTCAGACACTGAATGAGTAATTATCAGGAACACCTTGTAATTGGTAAATGGTTGTTTAGGATTTTAAACATTTTATATGTTAGTGCTGACAAAGGCATCCGGCAGCAGAATTTCTGAATATACCATGTGTCATTTGTATTATTCTTTGCAAGCAACATAACATGTTTTAAACATAAGATGGTATGAAGGAAATACCATATATTAGAGTCAAATCAAGAGTCAAGAAGCTTTATTGTCATTTCAACCAAATATACAGAGCAATGCAGTAAATAGTGAAATGACACAGCACTTCTCCAGGACCATGATGCTAAAATATAAAAGAATACATAGCTAAGGACACAAAATGTAATTTTTTTTAATATAGCCAAATAAAGTGCATGTGTGCAACCTAGTGCAGACAGTACCAGACAAGAGACAGTGCAAATAGACAGTGCAAGACAGAACACACACTTGTCATGTATGATAGACACACACACTGTCATGTAATATAGTGTGCATGTTTGATAGTGTGTGTGCATGTATGGTAGTGTGTGTGTATGGTAGTGTGTGTGTATGATAGTGTGTGTGTGTGTATGGTAGTGTGCGTGTATGGTAGTGTGCGTGTGTGATAGTGTGGGTGTGTATATGGTTGTGTGTGTGTGTATGGTAGTGTGTGTGTGTGTATGGTAGTGTGCGTGTATGATAGTGTGCATATATGATTGTGTGTGTGTGTATGGTAGTGTGCGTGTATGGTAGTGTGCGTGTATGGTAGTGTGCGTGCATGGTAGTGTGTGTGTATGATAGTGTGTGTGTGTGTGTATGGTAGTGTGTGTGTATGATAGTGTGTGTGTGTGTGTATGGTAGTGTGGCTGTATGATAGTGTGCATGTATGATTGTGTGTGTGTGTATGGTAGTGTGCGTGTATGGTAGTGTGTGTGTATGATAGTGTGCATGTATGATTGTGTGTGTGTGTATGGTAGTGTGCGTGTATGGTAGTGTGTGTGTATGGTAGTGTGCGTGTATGGTAGTGTGTGTGTATGATAGTGTGTGTGTGTGTGTATGGTAGTGTGCGTGTATGGTAGTGTGTGTGTATGGTAGTGTGTGTATGATAGTGTGTGTGTGTGTATGGTAGTGTGCGTGTATGGTAGTGTGCGTGTATGGTAGTGTGTGTGTATGATAGTGTGTGCGTGTATGATAGTGTGTGCGTATGGTAGTGTGTGTGTATGGTAGTGTGCATGTATGGTAGTGTGTGTGTATGATAGTGTGTGTGTGTGTATGGTAGTGTGCGTCTATGGTAGTGTGCGTGTATGGTAGTGTGCATGTATGATAGTGTGCATGTATGATTGTGTGTGTGTGTATGGTAGTGTGCGTGTATGGTAGTGTGTGTGTATGGTAGTGTGCGTGTATGGTAGTGTGTGTGTATGATAGTGTGTGTGTGTGTGTATGGTAGTGTGTGTGTATGATAGTGTGTGTGTGTGTGTGTATGGTAGTGTGCGTGTATGATAGTGTGCATGTATGATTGTGTGTGTGTGTGTATGGTAGTGTGCGTGTATGGTAGTGTGTGTGTATGATAGTGTGCATGTATGATTGTGTGTGTGTGTGTATGGTAGTGTGCGTGTATGGTAGTGTGTGTGTATGGTAGTGTGCGTGTATGGTAGTGTGTGTGTATGATAGTGTGTGTGTGTGTGTATGGTAGTGTGCGTGTATGGTAGTGTGCGTGTATGATTGTGTGTGCATATATGGTAGTGTGCGTGTATGGTAGTGTGCGTGTATGGTAGTGTGTGTGTATGGTAGTGTGCGTGTATGGTAGTGTGCATGTATGATAGTGTGCGTGTATGGTAGTGTGTGTGTATGATTGTGTGTGCGTATATGGTAGTGTGTGTGTATGGTAGTGTGCGTGTATGGTAGTGTGCGTGTATGGTAGTGTGCGTGTATGGTAGTGTGCGTGTATGATAGTGTGCATGTATGATTGTGTTTGCGTGTATGGTAGTGTGTGTGTATGGTAGTGTGTGTGTATGATAGTGTGTGTGTGTGTATGGTAGTGTGCGTGTATGGTAGTGTGCGTGTATGGTAGTGTGCGTGTATGATAGTGTGCATGTATGATTGTGTGTGTGTGTATGGTAGTGTGTGTGTATGGTAGTGTGCGTGTATAGTAGTGTGCGTGTATGATAGTGTGCATGTATGATTGTGTGTGTGTGTATGGTAGTGTGTGTGTATGGTAGTGTGTGTGTATGGTAGTGTGCGTGTATGGTAGTGTGTGTGTATGGTAGTGTGCGTGTATGGTAGTGTGTGTGTATGATAGTGTGTGTGTGTGTATGGTAGTGTGTGTGTATGGTAGTGTGCATGTATGGTAGTGTGTGTGTATGATAGTGTGTGTGTGTGTATTGTAGTGTGTGTGTATGATAGTGTGTGTGTGTGTATGGTAGTGTGTGTGTATGGTAGTGTGCGTGTATGGTAGTGTGTGTGTATGATAGTGTGTGTGTGTGTGTATGGTAGTGTGTGTGTATGATAGTGTGTGTGTGTGTGTATGGTAGTGTGGCTGTATGATAGTGTGCATGTATGATTGTGTGTGTGTGTATGGTAGTGTGCGTGTATGGTAGTGTGTGTGTATGGTAGTGTGCGTGTATGGTAGTGTGTGTGTATGATAGTGTGTGTGTGTGTGTATGGTAGTGTGCGTGTATGGTAGTGTGTGTGTATGGTAGTGTGTGTATGATAGTGTGTGTGTGTGTATGGTAGTGTGCGTGTATGGTAGTGTGCGTGTATGGTAGTGTGTGTGTATGATAGTGTGTGCGTGTATGATAGTGTGTGCGTATGGTAGTGTGTGTGTATGGTAGTGTGCATGTATGGTAGTGTGTGTGTATGATAGTGTGTGTGTGTGTATGGTAGTGTGCGTCTATGGTAGTGTGCGTGTATGGTAGTGTGCATGTATGATAGTGTGCATGTATGATTGTGTGTGTGTGTATGGTAGTGTGCGTGTATGGTAGTGTGTGTGTATGGTAGTGTGCGTGTATGGTAGTGTGTGTGTATGATAGTGTGTGTGTGTGTGTATGGTAGTGTGTGTGTATGATAGTGTGTGTGTGTGTGTGTATGGTAGTGTGCGTGTATGGTAGTGTGTGTGTATGATAGTGTGCATGTATGATTGTGTGTGTGTGTGTATGGTAGTGTGCGTGTATGGTAGTGTGTGTGTATGGTAGTGTGCGTGTATGGTAGTGTGTGTGTATGATAGTGTGTGTGTGTGTATGGTAGTGTGCGTGTATGGTAGTGTACGTGTATGGTAGTGTGCGTGTATGATAGTGTGCATGTATGATTGTGTGTGCGTGTATGGTAGTGTGCGTGTATGGTAGTGTGCGTGTATGGTAGTGTGTGTGTATGGTAGTGTGCGTGTATGGTAGTGTGCATGTATGATTGTGTGCGTGTATGGTAGTGTGCGTGTATGGTAGTGTGCGTGTATGGTAGTGTGTGTGTATGATAGTGTGCGTGTATGGTAGTGTGCATGTATGATTGTGTGTGCGTGTATGGTAGTGTGTGTGTATGGTAGTGTGTGTGTATGATAGTGTGTGTGTGTGTATGGTAGTGTGCGTGTATGGTAGTGTGTGTGTATGATAGTGTGTGTGTATGTATGGTAGTGTGCGTGTATGGTAGTGTGCGTGTATGGTAGTGTGTGTGTGTGTGTGTGTATGGTAGTGTGCGTGTATGGTAGTGTGTGTGTATGGTAGTGTGCGTGTATGGTAGTGTGTGTGTATGATAGTGTGTGTGTGTGTATGGTAGTGTGCGTGTATGGTAGTGTGCGTGTATGGTAGTGTGCGTGTATGATTGTGTGTGCGTGTATGGTAGTGTGTGTGTATGGTAGTGTGTGTGTATGGTAGTGTGTGTGTATGGTAGTGTGCGTGTATGGTAGTGTGCGTGTATGGTAGGGTGTGTGTATAATAGTGTGTGTGTGTGTGTGTATGGTAGTGTGCGTGTATAGTAGTGTGCGTGTATGATAGTGTGGGTGTGTGTGTGTATAGTAGTGTGCGTGTATGGTAGTGTGCGTGTATGGTAGTGTGCGTGTATGGTAGTGTGCGCGTATGGTAGTGTGCGCGTATGGTAGTGTGCGCGTATGGTAGTGTGCGCGTATGGTAGTGTGCGTGTATGATAGTGTGCGTGTATGATAGTGTGCATGTATGATTGTGTGTGCGTATATGGTAGTGTGCGTGTATGGTAGTGTGCGTGTATGGTAGTGTGTGTGTATGGTAGTGTGTGTGTATGGTAGTGTGCGTGTATGGTAGTGTGCGTGTATGGTAGTGTGTGTGTATGATAGTGTGTGTGTGTGTATGGTAGTGTGCGTGTATGGTAGTGTGCGTGTATGATAGTGTGCATGTATGATTGTGTGTGCGTATATGGTAGTGTGTGTGTATGGTAGTGTGCGTGTATGGTAGTGTGTGTGTATGATAGTGTGTGTGTGGGTATGGTAGTGTGCGTGTATGGTAGTGTGCGTGTATGATAGTGTGGGTGTGTGTATGGTTGTGTGTGTGTGTATGGTAGTGTGCATGTATGGTAGTGTGTGTGTGTGTGTGTGTGTATGGTATTGTGCGTGTATGGTAGTGTGCGTGTATGGTAGTGTGCGTGTATGATAGTGTGCATGTATGATTGTGTGTGCGTGTATGGTAGTGTGTGTGTATGATAGTGTGTGTGTGTGTATGGTAGTGTGCGCGTATGGTAGTGTGCGTGTATGGTAGTGTGTGTGTATGGTAGTGTGTGTGTATGGTAGTGTGCGTGTATGGTAGTGTGCGTGTATGGTAGTGTGTGTGTATGATAGTGTGTGTGTGTGTATGGTAGTGTGCGTGTATGGTAGTGTGCGTGTATGGTAGTGTGCGTGTATGGTAGTGTGTGTGTATGGTAGTGTGTGTGTGTATGGTAGTGTGCGTGTATGGTAGTGTGTGTGTATGGTAGTGTGCGTGTATGGTAGTGTGCGTGTATGGTAGTGTGTGTGTATGATAATGTGTGTGTGTGTATGGTAGTGTGCGTGTATGGTAGTGTGCGTGTATGATAGTGTGGGTGTGTGTATGGTTGTGTGTGTGTGTATGTTAGTGTGCATGTATGGTAGTGTGTGTGTGTGTGTGTGTGTGTGTATGGTAGTGTGCGTGTATGGTAGTGTGCGTGTATGGTAGTGTGCGTGTATGATTGTGTGTGTGTATGGTAGTGTGCGTGTATGGTAGTGTGCGTGTATGATAGTGTGTGTGTGTGTATGATAGTGTGGGTGTGTGTATGGTTGTGTGTGTGTGTATGTTAGTGTGCATGTATGGTAGTGTGTGTGTGTGTGTGTGTGTATGGTAGTGTGCGTGTATGGTAGTGTGCGTGTATGGTAGTGTGTGTGTATGGTAGTGTGTGTGTATGGTAGTGTGCGTGTATGGTAGTGTGCGTGTATGGTAGTGTGTGTGTATGATAGTGTGTGTGTGTGTATGGTAGTGTGCGCGTATGGTAGTGTGCGTGTATGGTAGTGTGTGTGTATGGTAGTGTGTGTGTATGGTAGTGTGCGTGTATGGTAGTGTGCGTGTATGGTAGTGTGTGTGTATGATAGTGTGTGTGTGTGTGTATGGTAGTGTGCGTGTATGGTAGTGTGCGTGTATGGTAGTGTGTGTTGTGTGTGTGTGTATGGTAGTGTGCGTGTATGATTGTGTGTGCGTGTATGGTAGTGTGTGTGTATGGTAGTGTGTGTGTATGGTAGTGTGCGTGTATGGTAGTGTGTGTGTATGGTAGTGTGCGTCTATGGTAGTGTGCGCGTATGGTAGTGTGCGTGTATGATAGTGTGCGTGTATGATAGTGTGCATGTATGATTGTGTGTGCGTGTATGGTAGTGTGTGTGTATGGTAGTGTGCGTGTATGGTAGTGTGCATGTATGGTAGTGTGTGTGTGTGTGTGTGTATGGTAGTGTGCGTGTATGGTAGTGTGTGTGTATGGTAGTGTGCGCGTATGGTAGTGTTGCGCGTATGGTAGTGTGCGTGTATGGTAGTGTGTGTGTATGGTAGTGTGTGTGTATGGTAATGTGCGTGTATGGTAGTGTGCGTGTATGGTAGTGTGTGTGTATGATAGTGTGTGTGTGTGTATGGTAGTGTGCGTGTATGGTAGTGTGCGTGTATGGTAGTGTGTGTGTGTGTGTGTGTATGCTAGTGTGCGTGTATGATTGTGTGTGCATGTATGGTAGTGTGTGTGTATGGTAGTGTGTGTGTTATGGTAGTGTGTGTGTATGGTAGTGTGCGTGTATGGTAGTGTGCGTGTATGGTAGTGTGTGTGTATGATAGTGTGTGTGTGTGTATGGTAGTGTGCGTGTATGGTAGTGTGCGTGTATGATAGTGTGGGTGTGTGTATGGTTGTGTGTGTGTGTATGGTAGTGTGCATGTATGGTAGTGTGTGTGTGTGTGTGTGTGTGTATGGTAGTGTGTGTGTATGGTAGTGTGCGTGTATGGTAGTGTGCGTGTATGGTAGTGTGTGTGTATGGTAGTGTGCGTGTATGATAGTGTGCATGTATGATTGTGTGTGCGTATATGGTAGTGTGCGTGTATGGTAGTGTGCGTGTATGGTAGTGTGTGTGTATGGTAGTGTGCGTGTATGGTAGTGTGCATGTATGATAGTGTGCGTGTATGGTAGTGTGTGTGTATGATTGTGTGTGCGTATATGGTAGTGTGTGTGTATGGTAGTGTGCGTGTATGGTAGTGTGCGTGTATGGTAGTGTGCGTGTATGGTAGTGTGCGTGTATGATAGTGTGCATGTATGATTGTGTTTGCGTGTATGGTAGTGTGTGTGTATGGTAGTGTGTGTGTATGATAGTGTGTGTGTATGGTAGAGTGTGTGTGTATGGTAGTGTGCGTGTATGGTAGTGTGTGTGTATGGTAGTGTGTGTGTATGGTAGTGTGTGTGTATGGTAATGTGCGTGTATGGTAGTGTGCGTGTATGGTAGTGTGTGTGTATGATAGTGTGTGTGTGTGTATGGTAGTGTGCGTGTATGGTAGTGTGCGTGTATGGTAGTGTGTGTGTGTGTGTGTGTATGCTAGTGTGCGTGTATGATTGTGTGTGCGTGTATGGTAGTGTGTGTGTATGGTAGTGTGCGTGTATGGTAGTGTGCGTGTATGGTAGTGCGTGTGTATGATAGTGTGTGTGTGTGTATGGTAGTGTGCGTGTATGGTAGTGTGCGTGTATGGTAGTGTGTGTGTATGGTAGTGTGTGTGTATGTAGTGTGTGTGTATGGTAGTGTGTGTGTATGGTAGTGTGTGTGTATGATAGTGTGTGTGTGTGTATGGTAGTGTGCGTGTATGGTAGTGTGCGTGTATGGTTGTGTGTGTGTGTATGGTAGTGTGCATGTATGGTAGTGTGTGTGTGTGTGTGTGTGTGTATGGTAGTGTGCGTGTATGGTAGTGTGTGTGTATGGTAGTGTGCGTGTATGGTAGTGTGCGTGTATGATTGTGTCTGCATATATGGTAGTGTGCGTGTATGGTAGTGTGCGTGTATGGTAGTGTGTGTGTATGGTAGTGTGCGTGTATGGTAGTGTGCATGTATGATAGTGTGCGTGTATGGTAGTGTGTGTGTATGATTGTGTGTGCGTATATGGTAGTGTGTGTGTATGGTAGTGTGCGTGTATGGTAGTGTGCGTGTATGGTAGTGTGCGTGTATGGTAGTGTGCGTGTATGGTAGTGTGCGTGTATGATAGTGTGCATGTATGATTGTGTTTGCGTGTATGGTAGTGTGTGTGTATGGTAGTGTGTGTGTATGATAGTGTGTGTGTGTATGGTAGTGTGCGTGTATGGTAGTGTGCGTGTATGGTAGTGTGCGTGTATGATAGTGTGCATGTATGATTGTGTGTGTGTGTATGGTAGTGTGTGTGTATGGTAGTGTGCGTGTATGGTAGTGTGCGTGTATGATAGTGTGCATGTATGATTGTGTGTGTGTGTATGGTAGTGTGTGTGTATGGTAGTGTGTCTGTATGGTAGTGTGCGTGTATGGTAGTGTGTGTGTATGGTAGTGTGCGTGTATGGTAGTGTGCGTGTATGGTAGTGTGTGTGTATGATAGTGTGTGTGTGTGTATGGTAGTGTGTGTGTATGGTAGTGTGCATGTATGGTAGTGTGTGTGTATGATAGTGTGTGTGTGTGTATTGTAGTGTGTGTGTATGATAGTGTGTGTGTGTGTATGGTAGTGTGTGTGTATGGTAGTGTGCGTGTATGGTAGTGTGCGTGTATGATAGTGTGGGTGTGTGTATGGTTGTGTGTGTGTGTATGGTAGTGTGCATGTATGGTAGTGTGTGTGTGTGTGTATGGTAGTGTGCGTGTATGATTGTGTGTGTGTGTGTGTGTATGGTAGTGTGCGTGTATGATTGTGTGTGCGTGTATGATAGTGTGCGTGTATGATAGTGTGTGTGTGTGTATGGTAGTGTGCGTGTATGGTAGTGTGCGTGTATGATAGTGTGTGTGCGTGTATGGTAGTGTGCGTGTATGGTAGTGTGCGTGTATGGTAGTGTGCGTGTATGGTAGTGTGTGTGTATGGTAGTGTGCGTGTATGGTAGTGTGCGTGTATGGTGGTGTGCGTGTATGGTAGTGTGCATGTATGAAAGTGTATGAGAGTACGTGTATATGAGTGTATGAGAGTGTGTGTGTGTAAGAGTGTGTGTGTGTGTATGAGACTCTGTGTTTGTATGAGATTATAAGTGTTTGAGAGTGCGTATGTGAGAGTGTGGATATATTAATAAAAGATAAATTAAAGGAGTCTTACCTTTGAATGAATTCCAGAGTACAGGTCGCTTCTTCTTGATACTGAAGGTTGAGTATATAGTAGGTTGCAAATAGAGCAGCAAGTCCGTCAAAAAGGTGGGTGTGATGCCTTCAGATATGACATGGCCCTCAAGCGTGATCATCCAGTGCCCAGTACTTGCTCTGTTCCACCTGGAACTTCAAGTAATTGCAACATTCATCTCAACTTGCATAAACTCAAAGGAAAATAGTAATGCAAAATGTTTATTATGTCTATAAATGAAATGTATACCAAGTAGAATCAGGCGAGGACTTGCAGGTATGGTGAGGGTTGTCTCAATGTCGGTGTACAACACTAAAACTATCTGCTTGCTCTTAAAAACATCTTTAAAATCACTGACATTTTAAACAAGTTTGTTTAATGATTTTTATAGCATTTACAACTAATAACAACAGGCAAACGACTGTTAGCTAGCTAGCTAGCAACAACCACTAACTGATATTAAAGTACAAAGACTGAAACAAAATGATGAAACTTAAATGATAAAACAGATTTACACATCAGCACTGAAGTGACATTTTAAAATCACATGCTTACTAGCTTGACAGCTTACTGAGCATCAATTTTACACATACAATTTGGGTAATACTACCTTTATGAATCAAATACCATCAAGGAAAATTAGAAAATGATTTTAATTACCGTGTAATTTTTGGTCCAGATGCAGATAGATCCAGATGAATATCTTAAATGCACAGCAATCCAGATGACGGACTTAAATGCACAGCAGACTTGCACTATTGTACTCACACTCCAGGTTTCAAAAAATACTGTATGGTACTGTAATTTCAAACATTAGCATACTAGGAGCAACCCCTAATGCATTGCAAAAAACAGTACAATACTGTATTACATAAAAACAGTAGAAAACTGTTTAAAATCACCAGTAAATGCAAAATATTGCCCAGAATGCATTGTTTTCTATAGTAAATTACCGTTTAAAGGGAAAACAGTAGATTACTGCCAGATTTTAGCCGTTTTTTAACAGCAATTTTTTACAGTGTGCCCACTTCAACTTTGCCAGAAAGCATTTGGACAAACCAGAGGCCTTTTGGAAGTCCATTCTATGGACAGATGAGTCCAAAATAGGTTTATTTGGTCATAATCAAAGCCGCCATGTTTGGAGAAAAGCCAAAACTGAATTCCAGGAAAAGAACCTTCTCCCAAAAGTGAAGCATGGTGGTGGAAATGTTAAGGTCTGTGGCTGCTTTTCTGCCTCTGGGCCAGGGCGAGTCCATATTATAAGCCACAAGATACTAAATAAAAGGCTTCACTTACTTTTGCACATACAATAATTCAATCTTTCATGTAGTTTTTTAGCTACATGCAAAATTCCCTCTAAACAAACATATGCAATTGATCAACATATATCTGACATTTAATTTATAAAAAGCAAGTAATGATAAAATAAGAAAATCAAGGTAAAACAACAGAAAAATCTGAACAGCTCAAGGAGTTCACAAACTTTCAAGCAGCACAATTCCAAAAAAGTTGGGACACTGTACAAATTGTGAATAAAAAAGGAATGCAATAATTTACAAATCTCATAAACTTATATTTCATTCACAATAGAATATAGATAACATATCAAATGTTGAAAGTGAGACATTTTGAAATGTCATGCCAAATATTGGCTCATTTTGGATTTCATGAGAGCTACACATTCCAAAAAAGTTGGGACAGGTAGCAATAAGAGGCCGGAAAAGTTAAATGTACATATAAGGAACAGCTGGAGGACCAATTTGCAATTTATTAGGTCAATTGGCAACATGATTGGGTATAAAAAGAGCCTCTCAGAGTGGCAGTGTCTCTCAGAAGTCAAGATGGGCAGAGGATCACCAATTCCCCCAATGCTGCGGCGAAAAATAGTGGAGCAATATCAGAAAGGAGTTTCTCAGAGAAAAATTGCAAAGAGTTTGAAGTTATCATCATCTACAGTGCATAATATCATCCAAAGATTCAGAGAATCTGGAACAATCTCTGTGCGTAAGGGTCAAGGCCGGAAAACCATACTGGATCCCCGTGATCTTCGGGCCCTTAGATGGCACTGCATCACAGACAGGAATGCTACTGTAATGGAAATCACAACATGGGCTCAGGAATACTTCCAGAAAACGTTGTCGGTGAACACAATCCACCATGCCATTCGCCGTTGCCGGCTAAAACTCTATAGGTCAAAAAAGAGGCCATATCTAAACATGATCCAGAAGCGCAGGCGTTTTCTCTGGGCCAAGGCTCATTTAAAATGGACTGTGGCAAAGTGGAAAACTGTTCTGTGGTCAGACGAATCAAAATTTGAAGTTCTTTTTGGAAAACTGGGACGCCATGTCATCCGGACTAAAGAGGACAAGGACAACCCAAGTTGTTATCAGCGCTCAGTTCAGAAGCCTGCATCTCTGATGGTATGGGGTTGCATGAGTGCGTGTGGCATGGGCAGCTTACATATCTGGAAAGGCACCATCAATGCTGAAAGGTATATCCAAGTTTTAGAACAACATATGCTCCCATCCAGACGTCGTCTCTTTCAGGGAAGACCTTGCATTTTCCAACATGACAATGCCAGACCACATACTGCATCAATTACAACATCATGGCTGCGTAGAAGAAGGATCCGGGTACTGAAATGGCCAGCCTGCAGTCCAGATCTTTCACCCATAGAAAACATTTGGCGCATCATAAAGAGGAAGATGCGACAAAGAAGACCTAAGACAGTTGAGCAACTAGAAGCCTGTATTAGACAAGAATGGGACAACATTCCTATTCCTAAACTTGAGCAACTTGTCTCCTCAGTCCCCAGACGTTTGCAGACTGTTATAAAAAGAAGAGGGGATGCCACACAGTGGTAAACATGGCCTTGTCCCAACTTTTTTGAGATGTGCTGATGCCATGAAATTTAAAATCAACTTATTTTTCCCTTAAAATGATCCATTTTCTCAGTTTTGATATGTCATCTATGTTGTATTCTGAATAAAATATTGAAATTTGAAACTTCCACATCATTGCATTCTGTTTTTATTCACAATTTGTACAGTGTCCCAACTTTTATGGAATCGGGTTTGTAGGCTTTAATTGTCTGTTGTGTGTGAATGGGTGTGTAAGCGTGTGTGCGCGATTGTGCCCTGCAATAGACTGGCATCCTGTCCAGCATGTGCTGTACTTTGTTCCCCAAGTCTCCTGGGATAGACACCAGGTTCCCGGAGACTCATAGGATGTAGGGTGTAGAGAATGGATAGATGGCTGGATCTATGTTAAGTGAATTTGTGAGTGATGTTTTTTGTGTTATGGATGTTTTAAAAAATGCTGGTTTATTATGCAGGCTTAATTTAGCTGAATTTCCATATTGTGCACGTTTGCACAGAGTCAAGGTGCTCATGGAGCAGAATAGTGTGAGCATTGAGGAGGTCATATCTGAACTTGGTTAGTGTTTTTTTTTGTTATTTTTTTCTTATTTGCATCCTCATTGGTGTTATTTGCATCACTGTCACTGGTAGAGCAAAATCTGCTAATGTATTGCAGAATGTAAATTATGTATATAATATGATATTATATATATATAATATATATATATATTATATATATATATATATATATTATATATATATATATATATATATATTAAGTATATTTATGTTTAGTGATGCAACTATACTCAAAACTTACTCAAAACCATAGAGGAGGAGGACTGATCGTTTTTGTGAGTAAGGTCTGGGCGACAGATGTGCAGGTGGAAAACT